>JAYRBW010109580.1:0-18379 GCA_036023295.1 Invenusta paracnida
ATAATAATTTTTCTACTACTACTAAGTAGTAAAAAAACAATAATCTAATTTCGTTATGGAGGCTGCCATTTTATTTTTTTAAGATTAGCCAAAAAATTTCGCCAGTGACATATCTTGTCATTCTTTAGTATCTTTGCCTATAATACTCTGGCCTGGGAGTAGTAAATATATAGATTCTTTTCTAATTTAGTCATTGGCGCAATAATTTACAGTCAAATCCCGGTTTTATGCCCCCCGATTATCCGCCGACCCCGCTTTATCGCCAAATTTTTGTGGAACAAATTTCCTTGTATGTATATTAATATAATTTATCCGCCAACCCCGCTATCCGCCATCCGCCAATCAAAGTTAAAAACAAAAACACAATTTTTGTGTTATAAAACCTCGTTATATCTGCCAACCTAGGCCTCTTTTTCTAGCACAACAATAAATATTTGTGTCTGTTATATACTGTAAATGAATACACACAATATATGTATATGAAGTACTAAACGTTTCATAATTTAAAAGATTAACAGCGATAATTAAATTGTAAATAAATATACATATATGTGAAGTAAACATAAATAAATTGTATTTAACTAGTATACATACATACACAAATTTAACACCTAAAATAGAACTCCTGATTATCCGCAAACCCCGATTAACCACCGATTTTCACTGGAACCAAAGCTGGCATAAAACCGGAGTTTGACTGAGTACTACCAAGCTTACTCCTGGTAGTAGCCACTACCTCGTTGTGCATCCGTATGGTAGTAAATAAATTGATTATTTTCTATTTACTCCTAGGACTAAGCTAATACCGCTACGTGCAAACCCCCCTAGGAGCATGAATAAGACTGCAATCAGACGAACAAGCATCTTATGTATTATAACCTACCAAATAGTTATACACACACTAGAAATTTCCAGTTGGATTTACCCGACGAGTAACGGTTGTGTATCTAATCTTACGGCATTAAGTATATAACCAACGAAATATTGGAATATCGGAAATACAAACAACCCTTATTTTAGTGTAGTTTTAACATTTTCAAATATTCGATGTATAAGCAACAAAGCCCTATTATAACTGAAAAATAAAATCTGTAATATTTACTACAGAAGGAAATTTGTAGCCTACATTGCCCAAATATACGTATCAATTATTTGATGCAAACTATAAAGTATAATAAATATATATATCTATCTATGCAGCTAAAACATTGATACTATCTTCTCCTTAAATTAATAGTAATAGAAATATGCTAAAAGAGCAATAACAATTGTACTGGATATGAAAACACAATGCATATATACCATAAGTAAGTGAGCATAATTAATAGTTATATTGAACGCAGCAAAATGTATACTTAGGTCAGATGAAGATTACAATATTTTGAAATATTATTTCTCCAACATATATGTACAGTTTAAAAATGACCTGGGGACATCTCGAATAACCGAAATGTAGTGATATTTGCCAACTACTACATTTATTCAATAGAGAAAATTCCACCTGTCGCCCACCTAAAGAACATATAAAGCTGATGACTCTATATTACCAGATATATAAAAAAATGTAGCCCATTAACTTGTCACGTCATTTCAAATGCCTTAATATATATCAATTCAATAGGATTTTATTTTTTGTAAGAAAACTTAGCATTTTGTATTATTAACTCTTTTGGCTACCTCGAAATTGTAGTTTTCTTCATCTTATATTTTTGAGTTTTAGTTTGTATTCAAACTTGACACATTTTATCCCCAACTTATATTATAAGCCTTAGATTTTAATTCCACGTTAGTACTACTCTACTATTTAATTTATTAAAGCATATTCAATACGCGATTTTAGATTCTTTTATTATACAATTCTTAAATAACCTTGATGTGATATTACTATTTTCGACGAAATCACTTTTGTATTTATTTTCAATTGTCAAGAAAAAGTGATTTATAACTAACTTATTGTTTAAAACAAGTACACGTATGTACATATCTGTAAATCAATTTCAAATCTAAGTTAAAAATATATTAGCATAGTACACACATCTACATATGAATACATGATACATAAAAATTCTGAAACTATTACCACAAATGAGATATCAAGCCTTTCATTAAAATTAAAACAAGTAATACGCTAATATAAACTAAAATATAATAATTACATTTTACATTATGTCTATGGTTTAATATATTTTTATTAGTACTGATATATAAATCTTTAAAACAAAATAGATTACTAATTATTTTACTCAAAATACTTAAATAAACAAAAGGTATACAGAATAGTCTGATCAGTCTTCTAGGAATTAAACAGACAAAGGATATATTATTACTAAATCACATTGACAAAGATAATATCATAACATCTCACAAATTTATTGTTACCTAAAAAAATCAAAACGGATTTTCATTAAAAAAATATGGTCCATTTTATTATTGGATGGTAACTTGTTACAAAATAAATAAAAGTAATTATTAATATGCACTTTATTTAGTATTAAAATAATGTACATTATGAAATAATTGTTTCATATTGTTGTAAAATTATGTAGAATAAACCTTTTGGGAATATCAATAAAACATGTACAATCAATCATAAGGCAAATGTGTTTGAATGAACTTGCTACATTCCTTGAAGCATTCTTTGCTAATCATAACGTAATCAATTTACGAAACATTCACTCAACGGAGTTTAATTAATTATGTAACAATATATAATTTATGTTATATTTGTAATGTATGCTTTACGTAAAACATTAAACAGCATATTTATGATTTAAAATTAGGAACTATAGGGCAAAATGTTCGTTCGCGAGGTTAATTGATTTAAAATACTTTAAATAGTGCAGCAAAATAATGATTATAACTAAAGCGCTCAACGAAATATGCCACATACATAAACATTATATTTATACAAGATTTTAGTCGTCACACATCATTACAAGCAGATTAATCTAATGGTCAAAATTTGAATGACTAAAATTCCTATCCGTAAGTCGTTGTTGTACAGAGAGAAATTCATCCAGATCTGAACCTGGAATAACAAAATAGTATTTAACTTTTGAAGAAAGGGAGCGTTAGTGTAGCTTACATTTAAGACTCGCCAAGTGTTTCAAGATAAGATATCTCACCAAAATGGATACGTTTATGTCTTGTAAGGCCTGATGATTGAGCGAATGGTTTATAGCAAACATTACATTCATACGGCTTTTCACCCGAATGAATACGTTTATGTTTTGTAAGAACTGATAAATCCGAGAATGATTTATGACACACATTACATTGATAAGGTTTTTCACCAGAGTGGATACGCGTATGTCTTGTAAGAGCTGATGATTGCGTGAATGATTTATTACACACATAACATTGATAAGGTTTTTCCCCAGAGTGGATACGTTTATGTTTTATAAGATCTGTGAATGATTTATGGCACACATTACATTGATAAGGTTTTACACCAGATTGGATACGTTTGTGCGTTGTAAGAGCTGATAATAGGGTGAATGATTTTTCATCGGAATGCAAGTGATCTTTCACTTTAAGACTTGATGAATGAGAAAATTCCTTATCACACTCATTACTCTGATACTTCATATTTATTGAAACTGGAACAGTTCTTCGAAAAATATCTGGTTCAGCGGATTTTTCATCATCATTAACAGCATCCTCGAATGATCTTGATTGACTAGGCCGAATGAAGGGTTCATTTGATTCCTTATGGGCATTGGGACTTTTAATGATAAGTGTAGGTATACAAGTAGATTTTGGCAATAAAGTCAAAGTTGACTTCAATTGAAGAGCATCCTTATCAATCTGGAAACAAATACAAAACAGTTTTAAATTAAACAAAAAAAAATAGTAGCCGTCGGATATTAAGCGTATATCGATAAGGTCATACATCTTTCGGCCATCTATCGGATGTAATTGTAGTTTTAGTTACAAAATGTATCGATAGACACGGCAAGTGGATAAATATTTCATGTATTTTCTACGAATACGCTGACACCCACCCCGACGTTTCGCCCGCAGGCTTTATCAAGTACAAGTGCTAAGTTATTGTGTGTGTAGCAATATAAATATATAGTAAACAATGGACATGATTATAGTAAGTTACAGTTAACCAATCAGAATAATACATAAAAGGTATAGAGTGGTGTTATAGCTAGCATGAAGAAATAGTACATTATGTGCATTAATACATTATATACATTGTGTAGTTAGTGTGAAAATATAGAGTACATTAAGTAAGATTATGAAGCGAACTGCAAAGTAGTACTAATACACCCATTCATATTAAAGAGATGACGTATCTGCTCTCGCTATGTAAATCGACTCTATTGATTTTCTTTTGTTGGTTGCAGAGATCCTTTGATGTATAATGCGCCAGTGGATAGTATTGGAAAATTCAGTTGTATAATTATGTACGTTGTGGAAATGATCTTTAACAGCTGATGGATAAGATCCCGAAATATGTTCTTTGATTCGGGTTCCTGCTGTCCTGCCTGTTTCCCCAATATATATATCTTGTTGCATAGACTGCATTTAATCTCATAAATGATCTTTTTCTTAGGGCGCTGGTTTGGTTTGGTGTTTAGTTGGCAGGTTTCGCAGTCGGTTGGGTAATTCATGCGTTCTTTCGGGGATGTGAAAAATTTGCTTGAGGTTTTCCTGCGTCGAACCACAAGCGAATTGTATCTTGTAATTTCGTTCTGCGGAGAAATGACATACATTTTCGTTTTCGAGTTTCGTTAATGTATGGGCATTTTATGTATATGTATTCCTTAGGGGCAGTTGTCGGTTTTGTTCCCAGCCTTTTCCTTCTTTTGTATTCGAAAAGAGTGCGTCATAAAAAGGCCTCTGGATATCCATTGTTTCGGAATCTTTCTTTGACTTGATCCATAGATTCTTTGGCGTTCCTTTGGTTGCTTGATCTGCCTTCTGCTCGTCGAAATTCTCTGAAGATGATTCCTTTCTTTATGGATATGGGACTGAGTGAGTCCCAGGGGAAAATGACCCAGAAATCACATTTGGAGTTCCGCAAGGTTCGGTTCTTGGGCCAGCCCTTTACTGCCTCGTCAACGACAGCCTGACTACATTATACCAACACGCCCGCATTATTAAGTACGTCGACGACACTAGCCTCTCCATCCCATCTTCAAACACAGCAACAATCAAACCGTCAGTGATGAGCACACAAATATATTTAACTGGTTTACGGATCATGGTCTCCGCATGAACATCAAAAAGAGCTGCACTCTTCTTGTCTCTAAATCTAACAACTTGCTACCAATAACTCTCCCTGGTATTCCCATAGTCAACGAAACAAAATTCCTCGGCGTTATCATCAATAACTTCATGAAGTGGGATTCGCACATCGATCACATCATCAAGACGGTCTTTAAACGCTCCTACGCTTTACGCATTCGGAAGCCTATTCTCTCAAGGAAAAACCTCAAAATTGCCTATAAAGCCTTGGTGCGCAGCCCGCTCAAATACGCCTCGTCGGCATTTGGCAATATCCGATCCCATCTCTCCGTTTCTCTTGATAAAACACAAAAGAAATTCCACCGGTTAATTTGCCAATTCAATTTAGACCAAGAAACGTGTAATTGTGAGAATTTTCCTGCGTTGGCTTCCAAAGGTAAAAAAGCCAGCTTACGTCTTTTCACTCAAGCTGCTCTCTTCCAGTACATTCTCAAACGTTCGACTCACTGCTCCGACTGCTTCATCCAGCCCCTTCTCACTTGACAAGATACAGGAACTCCTTCTTCCCATACAATACGATACTAAATAACAATACTATTATCACATAACTGTTAATTCTTAACTTACACTTAAATTGTAGCTATACTCGTACCTTGCTTCCCATTATTGTACTTCATGTTTGTTTGTTTATAAATATGCAATTATTATTATTATTATTTTATTATTACCTTTCAAGGAAGTGTTTCGTAATGGTTGGAATAGTTTTGAGGAGCACCTAACTTAGTTCCTAACCATGGCCCTTAATTGTATATTAAAACGTTAAAAAATTGTTTTTTTGTGCTGTGATCGCTGATACAACTATAGGAACGGTTTGCTAGTCTGTCTGATATAATAGATATAGTAGGTAGCAGACTTTGCCATGTACTCGATATATGGTTCCTTTCACGAAGCGTATAACCCAGTTTTGCAAGCTGATTCATACGATATACAGTTTTGGGAGAATGATGGAATCACATGCTTTTCTCTAAATGACCACGACACCAGTGGTTTTTCTATTTAAAAAAGAACTGTTATTCCATCGGAAATGCCTGTCTTTTTTGGCCAGCTGTTATTCTTCTCCGAAAACTCTAACTGAAGATAGGAAACCTTATGAATATTATCGGCTCATCTTTAGTAACACTCGATTGTTATATTACTTTTTGTGTTTTGTTTATGTAAGCGGGGGGTTATCCATTTAATTTATCAACTAGGGAAATCTGTATATCGAGAATTGTAACTCCCCCATTTGTGTTTGAAATTATCGTAAACCGGTTTGTTAAATAATGTAGATACGATATCGCCAATGGTTGTTTATTAATTTATGTAAGTTGTATTCTATATTCAACTCACGTAGGTTACTTATACTCTGCAGTCATTTAATAACTTATAAAGATTAAAATATTTATGTTCACAAATAAAATATTTTAAATTAAGATGATAGTGTTATATTCTGATAATATTATAGTTTGAAGTATTTAAGAAGACTGTTGTGTACATTTTTTATAAACACGTTATTTTCAACTTCTATTGAATATTGATATTTCTAGATAGATATTTTTTACTTATTTTATCTAGGTTTTTTTAGCAGTACCTACTCAGTTAAAAAATATAGTTAAAAATATAGTTAGGTATATAGATATATAGATATATAGATATATAGTTATATTTTTTATAGTAATATGATCTAGAATAACATTTATCTTCACACGTAAAATTTATTTTGTTATATCATTACATGGACCACTGAATGCCAGGACGCGCAACGCCAAAATTTTAGGGTTTTGAGTAATAGGCCAACTTTAAAATTTCAATATTTCTGGAACTAAAAGTAGTTACATGTTCAAACATCGGATTATTAATTATTAGGTAGTTTGGTAAGTATTCTATATATTTAAATGTTAACTTTAACGTTGTATGATGGAAATACAAGTTATTTAAAAAAAAAGTTTAAATTTTATCACAATTATTGAAATTGGACAGTTTTCAAACATTACTAATGGAAAAAGAAAAAAGGTTTACTAATGGCATTATAATTACATATATTGATATATGATCTTTGAAAAAAAATAAAATACAGCAATGCTCCATAAATATAAATAGTAAAACCACAATAGAAGTAAATATAGAAATAAAGAAGTGTATACAGTTCGAGCAGTAGCAAAAATAATTTCAATATACTTAATAAAATATTAAGTAAATAAAAACAGTAACAAATAATTTCTGTTTGAAACAAATTCTTCGTTTCAATTATAGTAAAACATATTAGTATAGTAAACATAGTAATGAGTATGAAAGCAAATACATGTAGGTACCTATATAGGTCTGAGCACAATATTGGCAATAGACGAAAACAATTCGTCTTACGAAAATTATATTTGTTATAATATAATTGTTTGACAACATACATCACGTAATCATGAGAATTACAAATGTTACGAAAAATACAACATGTATTAAAAAAATGCAGGTTCAAATGGTTCTGAAAAAGTTTTAAAATTTTTATAAATTGCAACAATTGGCACATTTCGTATAGTACAGCTCTCGCAATATCAAATTTTGAAAGTGGGCCTATTACTTAAAACAAACAAATCGCCCGTTGTCCGTCCTAGTATTCAGTGATTCTTGGATTATTAGCTACTAATTAAAACATTTAATAATTGACTTATATATGTGTATTTAAAGTGTTTATACATTTTTAACAAAATTAAATTATTTATATTAAATTGTTATTTTAGAAATAGTTCGATATATCAAAATGTAATATATCAGAGCTGAAGAACTTTTCCTAATAATTCAAATATACCTATATATAGATATAACACATTCATTTTTACGAATAGTACATGTTTATATGTAAGAATAGAGGCATGCTATTCCAAGCTTATTTTCATTTTGTATTGCATACTACTACTGATATATACATAACTATTTTTAAATTGAAATATTCTCAAAACTAATTTTAATAACATGTATTTATGGTAGTTTTTGTAGTTAACATTGCTTAATAAAACATTTTAAAATATTTTAAGTAAAAAATAAAATTGCGTTTAATATTGTATTTTATAAATAGCCAAAACCACATTAGTACGACATTCTATATTTGTATAATTTTGAGAAATATGTGTACATATTATACCAAAGTCTCATAATATTTGATTGTACATATTTTTTCTTAACCACGCTATATTAACTTATTCCTTAAACAAACTTTCCATCATACCTTTTTGAAAAGGCGTTACATCTGTTGTCTTCAATAAATTAATTTTAATAATTCACATTTTATAAACATTATTATAAACAAATTATTTGATTACCTTATCTATGTGTATAGGAGGTATAAATAGAACATTTAGTAAACATGAAATACCTGTGTATATTTGCATATTTTATTCCAGATAATTTTAGTAATTACCTACTGTTACTAATTGTGTGCGTTTGTGATAATGCATTAAAAAAGTTTAGTCTATTCATTAAATTACTGCATTGTTTCGGTGTATGGTTAATTTATAACTGAAATATGTATACCTTAATGTACATTGACATATTATATTGAACTGCCTATATAACTATAACTTTATATAAGCTAAACCGAAAAAAACGGCGTTTTTATATATATACTATAATATAACAATAATAGTGTAACAAGTATAGTTTTTTGGAATCAGAAATACAGATATTTAGATACAGAAGTACAGAATTTAACAATAACAGTTTATCGTAAATGTAATTAGCTATAGCTACTGCCATTTTCGATCACTTCTTCCATGTGGATAATCATGTTATCCAGTGCCTTGTTCATTCGATTCAACGTGAAAAGAGGCACCTGCTCCCTGAGAAAATGAGTAATATCGTCCACTGAATGAAAATCGGGTGTAAGACACTCCAGTCGTGGGAAAATGTATCTATCGCATAGGTTTAAATCTGGTGAATAAGGAGGTTGACGAAGCAGTCTGATGTTGTTTTCTTCGATGTATTCAATTGTGGTCCTGGCTACGTGGGGGCGAGCATTATCCTGAATGAGACGCATATTTTATGGAAGTGTAGGAGGTCTTTGAGTTCGGAGATGTTTGGAGATGTTCATGTAAGTTGATCAAGAACTCGATGTATCGCTCGCTATTGATACTTTCACCCTGTCGTAAAACTTCAAAATAATGCTGACCTTTCAGAGACCGCTACTATTATAATCCGAGAGAGCGTATCCTCGTATTGAAAAGTAATACTTTACAAATATCGTAAAAATAATCAATGAAGAACTAAATATTGAAAGAGGAACCTGTAAATAGGAAGAAATATGAATACTTGCACAAGATGTATGATGTTAAAACTACTCATAAGTGGTAAATCTAAAAAAAATAATAAATCATAAAACACAGAAAAATAAAATTGTAATTATACAGTAAAATTCACTTAAATATCGCATTTCTATTATAAATTAGTTAATAAAACTTACCTTTTAAGGCAAAGAAAGAAATGAAACATTGTATATAATCTAAATTTAAGATATTAATGCCTTAACATTTTGATGACATAGAGTAAAATCATACGAAATTCGAGATATCAATGCATATATAAATGAGATTTAAAGTTGATGTATATCCGGAGGCAGAACAAAATGTAATTATTTATGTAGGTACATCAGGTTTAATTTGATGGTGAGATGTGAGATCGATAGAGTAATTAAAAGCCCTTATTGATTACAGTTGATTGATATGTATATTAATGTGAAATGATGTTAAAACAAAACTCAGTATAACTAAACCTATTGCACATACACATTGTTTATAACTTACATTAGGTATATATCTATGGATTTGAATGAATTACATTAACTCTGCTCTGTATTAGTTCAATAGCGGCAGTAGACATTTAGTCCAATTTAAAATATTGTATCATGAAATGAAGTATTTAGAATCCAAAAATTACAAAAGCAAAATATTAAGTCAGAAATTGCATGACCTTTGCAACTAAATACGTGATTTTGAAATAAACGTGACGATTACTTAGTATGATTGAGTGCACGTAGGCTAACTCGTGATGCTAGCCAGTGATGCTGATTCACCCTAGAAAAGGGAAGAAATCTTGAAAACCAATCAAATAAAGCGTAGGTAGGTGGCGTGACTATAATGCTCACTGTGTTAAGCTAGCTCTAATTAAAGCAGAAATATTATTATATATAGCATATTATTATGCGCCAATTTCATAAAATGATTCTAACGTTAGCATTGTGAGTCGTAATCGTCTGTGGTTATAAACAATATAGCGCAATAAAGGTTGCACCCGAGATATCATTTTTTCCCCAACTGAATAGGAGAACTAGCTCGACTGGCGCACGATCGACTGCCTCAGCTCAGAACCCCCGCCGATACTAATACTCGAACTGAAGACGAAGACCATCCGCCCTCACATCTTCGAGGGCCCCGATACAAATGGGGAGCAGCTCAATGACTCCAGTTCACAGATAACATCGAGAAAACTATCAGTAGCAGAGTGGAAACTTGAGGTGACAATATCGCGAACAAAATGAATCTCCTCGCCGATACCATCCTCGAGAGTGTTAGGAGTTTTATCAGAATCACAGATCAACACAGATCGGATAAAAGTAAATTGAAAATTGAGTTTTAAAACCAGAAACATAATTTTTTAAACACCTCCAACACCTTGAAAACTCCAAATTACAACATCCCACATCCAATATTGATCATTTTTTCCCAAATTTTTCCTTTTGACTTACATTTCAGGGTATTTCGGGGTGTCTCAGGGTTCCCTAGCGAGTACTACTCCGAAATTCAAGCTCAAAAAATCAATATTTACGATTGCGAAATAATTTTTTTCTATCTTAATTTCTTAGTTTCATCACACATGCAATAACATTTTTAATTATATTTAACTGTTTGCTTCGTTAAATTAAGTAAAATTGTGTTATGGTATCGATTCCTTATTTATTAGTAAAATCTGCTAAATTTAAAAGCATTTTATAGAGAAAAATTCATATTATGAATTTATAGAAAGTTGTATTTGTAGATAGAAATTATTATATATCGGATTTTAAAATTCTACAACTCAAAAAAATCCAATAAGTAAGATATATTTTAAAAGTTAAAATCATTCATGCATGCTCTTGTATAATAATCAATTTTAGGGTAGTGTTTTATTATATAGAAATTATTATGTATCGGTTTTTAAAATACTACTATTAAATAAATTCAATAAGTAAGATATATTTTAAAAGTTGAAATCATTCAGGCATGCTTTTGGGTAATAATCATTTTTAGTGCAGTGTTTAATTACATATATAGAAATTATTATATCTTGGTTTTTTAAATACTACTATTAAATAAATTCAATAATTAAGATATATTTTGAAAGTTGAAATCAGTACGGTATATGATGTTATAGTCATATTCTTGTTATCTGTTTGCCCATCTATATATGCGTAAGGGTTTATTACCGGATCCAGACGTATTTAACAAAGTAGTGATAGCTTGGTGATCGGTTATTTGTGTAAATTTAAATCCATATAGAAATATGGGCCATTTTTCACATACATACAAATACGCAAGTGCTTCTCTTTCCCCTGCTGAGTACTCCTTTCTGTGGAAGATAGTGTGCACGAAGCATACGCAACTGGTTTCTCTGATCCGTCTGGCTGAATTTGACTCAACACTCCACCCACAGCTACATTGCTAGCATCACAGTCCAAAACAAAAGTTTTTGTGTTTGGATTATAATGAGCTAAAACTGGCGTTGTGCTAAGCAATTCTTTTATTTTATCCAATACAATTTGACATTCCTTTGAACAGTGCCAAGTGCATGATTTACGCAACAGTTGTCTGAGTGGTTCTGTAATCTGAGCATAATTTGGTATACATTTTAAATAGTAATTTGTAGTACCCAGAACCGCAATTAACTGTTTCACGTTAGTAGGAATTGGTAAATTTTGTTTGGCCGCAGAATTAGAGGAGAATCAGGGATTTGAACCCTTCTTTGCCAATTGAGTAGCCCAAGAAATCGATCTTGTCAACGCGAAAAACACATTTGTTTTCATTCACAACGAGATAATATTTTATTAATCTTCCGAGAACTTCATTTAGCCTTTCTGTGTGCTCGGCTTCCGTATTTGAGTATATCAAAATATCATCGATATAATGCATTACCCCTTCCAAATCGTTCAGAAATGTTGCAAGCATTTTATGATATCCTGAAGGTGCTGAACTAATCCCAAAACAGATTCGTTTAAATCTG
This sequence comes from Invenusta paracnida, assembly GCA_036023295.1. Lineage (NCBI taxonomy): Eukaryota > Metazoa > Platyhelminthes > Proseriata > Coelogynoporidae > Invenusta > Invenusta paracnida. The sequence continues at coordinate 12,481 of JAYRBW010109580.1, forward strand.
TATAAACCCTCATGGGTAATAAAGAAGTTAAATCACGTGATTCTTCAGCTAATCTGATTTGGAGGTATCCTTGCTTTAAATCGTTTTTAGAAAATATCTTAGCCTCGCTCAATTTAGAGGTTAATTCGGTTACAGTTGGCAAAGAATATTTATCCGGAATTATAGCTTTGTTAAGGCTTTTTAAGTCAACACAGTCTAATAGACTTGTCCGCTTTCATAACTATCACAGGATTAGATACCCACGCTAAAGCATCTACTTTCTCAATAATATCTTTCGCTTCTAGCGTATCGAGTTCAGTTTTTACCTCACCTTTTTGGATATCACCAGAAAACAAAGTAGGAAATCTCTCAACTAGATCTATAGGGGTAATAACGACATGAGATACGCTATTAAATTTCAAGGATAACGAACGAATGGCCTCGATTCCTAAATTCGCTTGTCCCTCATTACTACATAAATAAAAGTATTACAGATCAAATTATTGTGACAGATACTAGCTTGAAATCCCTCAGTTACCTTTAGAGGTTGGTGATCGTAAGCCACCAGAGAAATGCTAGGTTTAATTAACTTGACCCCAAGAAAATGTATGTCAAAGATCAGTTTCGAAATAATAGTTGCTACACTGCCTGTATCTACCAGTACACTATGTCTGCAGGGTTTTTTTCAGTAGAAACGTAAATATTTGTATACCAAAAATTGTCTTTTGTTTGTGGAGCATTAACATTTAACAATTGAATAGTGTGCAAGTCATTATTATATACATTACAATCTGGATTATACCTGTTATCATAACAATCCTTCTGAATATGATGAATTGATGTGCCCATTGCAGCATTTCAGTTATATTTTTACTTCTGAATATGATTCACCATCCCAGACGACGCTCGGCATACCTTGGCATAATGACCACTCTTGTCGCAGTTCCGACACTTCGCTGTCCTTACTTTGCAGTTGTCTGAATTAGCCAGATGGGTGTAACTCCCACAGCGGTAACATTTGCCCTTGCTTGTATTGGTAGAAGTGCCCTTCTTTACGTTCCCTGGAGTTTGCTTGCTCGAAGATCCCCGGTTGTCGATCGCCTCGGCCACCTCTGATCGTGTTGAACCGCTCCAGCGGTCCCTGCTGGATGACTGTAAGCCGCCAACGTAAGAGCTTGCTTCTTGGCATCCTCGATCTGTTTTGCCAGGATGAACGCCTGCGTTAGAGTTAGCCCTGGTTCCGTAAGTAACAGCTCTCTAACTTTAGAGTTGATAATCTTTTCGATGATCTGATCCCGTATCATCTCATCATGAAGACATTTAAACCTGCACGTCGCTGCAAGTTCCCGGAGATTGTACAACCCTTGGTCAAACGATTCCCCAGGTAGTTGACCTCTCCGTCGGAAATTGTACCTTTTTGCCAAGATGTTGACTGCTCCATTGAAGAATTCTTAAAGTGACAAGAGCGTTTGGTCGTAATTCTTTGTTTCAGCTCCCGGTTTCAATGTGTAGTAAATTCTTTGTCCTTCCGTTCCCAAAGCATTTAGTTTAAGGCTTTGCGCCGTATAGCTGGAAGCTCAGTTAATCCTGACGCTACCATGTAATTCTGAAACATCTGTAGCCAGGCCCACAAATGAATAGATGGGGCTCCTGGATGAGGAAGAAATGGAGCTGGTGCACGTAATGACACTGTAGCAGTCTCCGCCATGTTCATTTCTTCGCGACGCTAATGTTATGTATTTAAGTAATTAGATAATCCCGTAAGTCAGTAAGTCAGTAATAACAAGATGTCGATATCAAATGGTGTCCCCTTGTACCAACACTGCGTTTCTCTTTTATAGGTATACAGAGAACGTACACTCAGACATATTAAATAGTACATGACGTATAATATCCATTTATAGTATATAGATAGTTATTACATAATATTACTTATTACATGAAGTCAGCATTAAAATAAAGACAGGAACCTACTACTATACAGTAGCATATGATAAATATCGTAATAAAATATAATTAACAAGACAACAACCCTCAACCATAACGGACGAGAAATCTGTGGCCACAGGCGCAAAGCGAAATATTTCATAAAAGAGTACGCCGCAGTCAACCGAATTAAGTTCAACAAAAAAAGCGTAAAAGGAACAGAGGGACCCGCAAGAGAATACATATCAAGAATGCTGTAAGACTTTATCCTGAAAAGAGCTTCTTCTTCTTCTTCTGGCCACCCTAGTGAATGGTTGACCGCCGTCTGTGGTAAGTCCTCTTGAGGAACTCAAGAATTTGGCGGTTTGGCTGCAAATAGAGTCCTTTCTGTGCCTTTCCTACATTGAAGAAGCTGGTCTTCGGCGTCCTCGATGTCTCCTTCATAATATTCCTCACAGTAAGGGTTGATGACAGCGCAAAAGGGACCAGCGCATTACGCCTCCTCGAGGTGATCTCTGGAAGAGATTCTCTACAATATTCATTTCTACAACATGTCTGAAAGTCACTGGGTTCTCTCAACGAATGCGGGTTTTCCAGAAAGGAGCTCGACGACGCCATCAACAAGGTAGTTAGTAATTCAATCTGTGGCCAGGACGAGATAACGTCCAGATTCATTGAGGCACTGGGCAAAAACGCGCGAAAACTTCTATCGAGCTGTTTCAACTCTTCTTTGGGCACCGGCTACTCCCCACAAAACTGGCGCAATGCAATCATCATCCCAATTCTTAAAGCCAGCAAACCGGTAAGCTGAGTCGATTCGTATCGTCCCGTGAGCCTGACTTTTGCCAACACCCTTGAAAGGATAATAAGCAGACGCCTCTTCTATCTGGCGGAAGAAAGAAACTGGATCGGAGATAATCAACCAGAATTCAGAGATTACGCTTATGCGAGCTACATCAAGTGGCAGTCATGTCTCCTCTTCTGTTCCTGATCTTCTTTATCGACCCGATACGATTGAACATGAGGAACACCGTCAAGTGCAGCATGTACGCTGATGACATCACCCTCCAAAGCCAAGACGCCAATAAGGAATGCGAAACACGATCAATCCAAGGAAGTGTCGACGCTGTGAGCAGTTAGACTAAATCAGTGAAATTCACTCTCAACCACGTGATGTTCGAAATCGGAGTTTTCACAAACTCAACTCAAGAAGTAGGATGGAAGTCCAGTTTCAACCTGGAAAACCACTCAAGGTGAACCCAAACCCAACGTTCCTAGGTGTCACCTACGACCTAGCACTCACCTTCAAACAACAGGCCAGAACGGTTGCTGGAAAGGTATGAATTAAAGTCGTCTCCGCCCTCACGTTGAAGAACTGGGGATGAGATCTCTATGAAGAGGATTTATATCATCTTCTGTCGAAGTATCCACGATTACAGCAATGTCGCGTGGGAACCTTGACTGGCTCCCTTTAATTTTCAGATCATAGAAAAAGCTCAGAACAAAGCCCTCAGAATTATCAACGGCAAACTGTCATCAACTCCTATGAAAGCCCTTATGGCGTGAAATAGGTATCAAATCGCACTACACCACCTCCCGTATGAACAGCCTGATCGCCATGGAGAAATACTGAGCTTCCCACACTCCAACCCTCGAAGAGCCATTGCCACAACAGCCATCAGGCACAGGACCACCAACCGCTCAAGCTGGAGAAAGAGGGCAATGGTTGATATCTGAAGCTTCAACTTCGACTTAGAGCACCATCAAGCACATCCACTTCTAGTCTGTCCTCCATGGAATGATCCAATTACCAGATGGTCATGCCACACTAGCCTATTGGGGGTCCTGCCACTTCAGCAGTTCCAAGTCTAGCCCCAAAGATACCATCCTCGCCAACTGTATTAACACCATTACCTGCACAGTGGTAGCCTAGAGGACAATCATAGAGCACTCTACACACACACATCAGCACGTGCATTATTTATCATAATATGATCTAAGACAAATCTGCAGTTGGTCTAGATATTTCACTTGTAGTTGTATTTCTAGAAATTCATATAACTTATATTGATTGTATTACTTCTAAATTATTGAGCACAGCCTGCGAAGTCGTAATTTATATTTAAATTCCGACAATCTAAACCGAAATTAGTGCAGAAACTTGGACTATTATATGTAATCATAGAAAACACTGATATTACAACAAGTACTTATATAAAATGTGCACGCACGATGTAAACAACGGCTTTAGTCAATCACATAATTGCCCACAAATAAGTATATTGTACTGCGTCACTCAAATAATCACCCACATTACGTTATTTGTTCCCCCCCAAATTCGCTTTATTTATTCACCCACATATTATAAGTGTTATTTATCCATCTAAAATTCACGTTATTTATACATTAAAAAAATTACGTTATATATTAATCCACTCACAAATTTATGTTATTTAAGCCCACAAATAAATTTACGTTAATTTTCCACAAATTGGAATTATTTTTCAAACATAGGCTTTATTTTCCACCCACAATTTTCTGAATCCACCTTCTATTTTTGCTATAGGTATATCTCCCCCAGAAAAAATGATTTATCTACACATTTTTTAAGTACCCATTTTTATTAAAATTTATCCACATTTTCTATGTAATTTTACCCACATACCATTTCATACCATTTCATATCAATCACGATATGACTCTCATAGTACGGCATAGATGTTTGCATAACAAATGGGCCATCTTCTTATTTCTGCAGCAAAATTGTGTTCAGGAAGCTACTAAAATGTTAAAATTAATATTTTCCCATATATTATGTTACTTTAAAAAAGTATTAGTATATTTTTATGATATAATAACTGTATGAAATAACATACAGTCATATTAATTTGTTTTATTTTCTCTGTATATATATTTAGTGTTTTAAATACTGTTAGAATTCAATGTTATTTTATAAACGTGGACTATTTCTCATTGAAACACAAAATAGTGTTTAAATTAATAAATTAAATATTTCAGTGTACTTTGGGACGGATACGTAGATCAGTTTCATTAAATCAGTACTATCGCGTGAAGCGTGTTGAGAGGTTGTTTTGTAGCAATGGTAAGCTGATTATTTATTTTGTCTAAATTTTTATTTAGATATATTCCTTAATTATGTTTAGACTTTAGGTTAGAATTAATTAATGATTAAGACAATATTATTATTCACATTGTCATTTGCTTTTTAGAATCTTAATTAATCATCGTGCTTTTCGATCATATATAAATTATAATTTATGATATTGTCATTGATGATATAATATTTGTTCCTGGCCTGAATATAAATTAAAATAGGTTGGTTCAAATCATACCAATTAAGGAACTAGTGTTAATCTTCTTTATTACCCATGTTGATGTCATTCTCATATAGACATTAGACAAGATATCCTTCCAAATTGTTTCGAATTCTTTTTAAGTCTGACGTAATTAAGTAATTACTAGTGTTTATTACTAGAGGTTTATATATGATATATGATATATTATCTAATATGGTATGCCATGCAATTATACTATAATTATATTAATGTACCAATGATGTTCCATTGTATGTTAAAATGTTTAATGTAAACTATATAGTAGAATTATAACGGTTGATTAAGTGTAAAGTGAATTAAAGATTGTTGTAATTAAAGACTATTTATTCATGTAGCTTGGTTCATATGTAAGTGATATATAAGGTTCTGTGTTAGACAAATAAATTAAAGATACCCTATTGATGTATATTATCCAATTTGTCTTTGATGTTTAAGCATTGTAGAGCTACTTGGACAAATTCATTGTTTGATAAAGTTGCAGTCGATAATTGTTGATGTTGTCCTACTCAAACTCAAAGGTCAGAATGTTGAAATAATTATCACTTAAAATGAAAGCTGCACATGATCCTAAGAAATAATAGTGCTAATAATTGTGTAATTTTTTTACTGTTCAATATTGGTTTTTGCAACAAAATTAA
>JAYRBW010109591.1:0-18376 GCA_036023295.1 Invenusta paracnida
TGGCAAGATCTGCTTTGTTAGTTTTCCTCATCGAACCATCGTCGTGGAACATTGAAGGCGGAACAGCTGCCAGTTCGAAGGAGAGAACCTTGCACATATCCACATCACGATTCTTTGACACTGCAAGCAGTCTACTGAAGATCCTTATCTTCCTATCCTTATCACTGGAAAGACACTTCTTCAAAGCAGAAAACGTTTTGACTACTTTGTTTGAGATGGGATCCCAGAAATTTCTCTTCTTGTCGCTCCCAAGAATTTCTTTCGTGAACTGATTGAACATTTCACGACCCTTTGTGGCACTTCCTTCATCGAATCTTCGACTTCTTCTGATGCCACTTGACACCTTGTTATATTAACTAAAGTGATTGGCACACTTTTCAGGTCCAATAGATCTTGGAATTCTTCCTTGGTGTATTGCTTGATGACTTTAACATCGTTTTGGTTCTTAGTTACTCGAGCACGTCCAAATAATTCATGTGCATAGGTGTACGCATTTCTTTGAACCGTTCTGCGTATTCCCCGATTATATGGCGGGTCAGAAGCGTGTGTAACCGATGACACCACCTTGACTTTTATCATCGCGATTAATACTCTGCTCGAGAGCATGATCAGTAGCAACGCAGTTGAATCTCCTGTGTGAGAGTTTGACAACGAAACCCCCTTCCGACATGTGTCGAAACATTTGTGGAGCTGACACCTCCAAGTTGCGCATCTCCGCAACATAGACTGGGGTGTATCGTGCATAGTTGATGCGGCCTGCCAGGAAAAAGTACGGTATGACATCAAGGACGGCGGTAAGGTGCATTTCAAAATCAGCCTCACGGTCTGCCCGAATTAACTTCAAGAGAGTGTCACCAACATCCAAAAAGCTAATTCAATAGCGGAATGTTGCTGATATTTCTCTTCCTTTGTCTTTGGACTTCTTCACTATCTGAGAAGAGATGATGACAACTGCATTTCGATCTCCTGACACACGGCAGTGCAGGCTTCCGAGGATTGTATTTTTAAGGTATTCTCAAGGTCTCAAATGAATTGCGTGGTTTCATCATCCAAACAGGTCCAATCATTAATACATGTAAATCGTTAATCACCTACTTTGAGAGTTAGAAAACCTTACAATACAGTTTTTCAATTGCTATTATATCATATTTGACCTTTTCGTCAATCTGAATTTTTTAAATTTATAGATATTGATTTAAATATAAATAGAAGCATGACAATGTATTGATTTAATTAGAATGTTATATTTTTCAATACATTTTATTTTGACTTCATCTGGAAATATGTACTAATAAAATAAAATGCATTTTAATGAAAATTAACAAACTTTTATTGAATACAAGTATGTTACATTTCTTTTTATGTTGACTGTGTATGCTATCTAATTTATATTTATTGAAGTAATTATTTGTATTAACCAAATACCTTTTTGATAACGCGAGTTCCATTATTTATTTAATGAGCATTTCAGCTTAACATATTTATTAATCCCCAATAATTTAGTAATATAATTATTAAAACGATGCATTTTATAAGATTTCCTAAATTTCAATATTTTTCAATTAAAAAACCTACAAAATATATTAAATGTAAATAGGTTTATCAAAATATTAGTGCATATATTTGTATAAACTAAAACATATTTTACTCGTGAAAATTAAATATTATAGATTTTGTGTTAATGACATTCTCTTTTATTTATTGCATTATTTAAAATAGCATTATTTAATTTAATTATAATTTCGTACTTTTCACTCTATTCCGTATTGGATGATTTATCTATAATTTGAGCAATATTTCACAAAATGGACACTGGTTTTTACTTCATAATATTTAGTGGACGAAGAGCTTTAGGGGTAAATATTATATATTTCTCAACCTTTTTTGTCAGGTTACTCCCCCTCCCCGCCAAGCACTTCACAACATGATACGTCAGTTGAATACCCTCAGGTGCCCAGCCTTTTATTTCAGGCCACGTCTACCGGCTCATCCCAGATGCCCGGCTCATCACAGCAAGTTGAGCAGTTCACGTCAGGTCAGTTGAGAATACATTGAATTAAGCTTTGTGATATTGAAGATTTAAAAATATAATGATATTAATGAAGTTAAAGGTGTTTGTTGTTAGCGATTATTGTAATTTAAAATAAGTTGATTAAGTTCGATATTGTCATTTAGTTTACTATTTTAAATGCAATAGATAATTAATTAGTAACATGAAATATAAATACAAGCAGAGATTTAAATGTATTTATTTCATTTATCATAAATTTTGCATATAACCTATTGTTAATATTAAACACATCAATTGATATGTGTTTTAATTTTAGTAATTATAACATGTCTCGTATAAAGTTTGCAAAAAAAATTAAAATACATTTATTAATGTAGGTATATGACTATGAATAAACATGAATATATTGTGGTTAATAAACATATATGCATAAGAATAGTAACTAGTAGTTAGTTTTTGGATATATATTTGAATAAATGCAACATGTCACCTATGGACACATGGACATCTGAAAGTTTATCTAGAAGTCTATGCTATGTATTATTGTAAGTAAATATATGCATTGTAATATTTTACATTGTTAGCCTAAAAATATTGATAATAAATATGGAGTTTTTTTGCCAATAGTTTTCGTAAGTTTGCATCGTCAGAGCTGATATGAATGTGATTCAATGAAGTAGGTATAATAGTTAAATACTAATTTACGGTGTGTGACGTAATACAGTAGCCACGAGCTCACAGGAACAAATATACTTATGAAAACGTTTAGCAATAAAACACTATTATATTAAGACGTGAATGTTTTATGTTATTATAATAATTTTGAATTACTACAAATTTTAAAAGTATTATTTCATAATAATTATGAAATATGTTGTGTTTGTTGAAGCACAATACCAAAAATTGTAGATATATTTTCAATACATATGCACAATTACGAAAATTAAATATTAATTTGTTTATGCAAATTATGTTTTGGAATTTATTAATCATTATATTTTTGTCACTTACAAATATTAAAACTTGGTAGCATGACATTAATTCTTTTCTACGAAGTACATTCTCCCAATATGTGGGGTTGAAACCCACTTGAATGGGTTTGGATACCCAAATACAGCAAAATTAAGTGGGTAAGTCACTGCAGGTATCATATATTTGGTGTTGTTTCGTTTACAAGACGTTATAAATTGATATTGACAATTAAACAATAAAAGATTCATGCAGTTATAGATGTGAATATATTCAATAAAAAGTGTTTTAAATTTCAGGTTATTTGGGTAAAAATGAAACAATTATGTATATGAAACAACTCAAGTATAAAAACTAAACAGGCATAATTAGGTGTTTCAACTAAAATAATTAAATATACATATAATCTTTTGAGACTATGAATTTCAATACATTATTTATTAAATGGATTATAATATAATATAAATGTAACTAATGAGTTGTATTCAAATTGTTGCATCGAATAATAATATATTGATTTACAAAATCGAAGTTATTGTTTCCAAAATAACCTTTACAAATACTCGAAATGTCTGTGTCCTAAAATACATTAAACTGCACTGTTTGAACACACTGTTTTATCTCGCAAGTTTGAACATACAGTTGTTTACACCATCATGTCCGTATCATTTCCGACTTCATCTTCATTTTCCACCTCATTTATCTCCTGCCGATTCTCACATTCTTCACAACAGGAACAAATGTTAATGCACTGAAGTCCAGCAATGATACATTGGCATTTCTGTCCGCGTCAACCTTTGTCAGTACAGTACAAATGATTTAGGTCTCGAACCTCTACTGGGGCCGATTCATTCTGGTACATTGTTGGACGCAGTTCATCTTTTGCATTCACATGCCAACCATGGCCAACTGGGTTTACGTTCTCAGGTTTTGCGACGTGACTCTGACACCACACTGCTACTTGGTCTTGGGCCCGCAATACATGTTCTTCGAAGGCATCATCTGTTAGTGGCAGTATCAATGCAGGCTTATCAGTGATTGTGCGAGTACAAAACGAAGCTCATTTTGCTGCATTTTTGATAAGAGCTGAATATACTGTTAATTTTCCAAGTCTGTATAGAGCACTTGTAGTGTGACATCCTGACAGAGCATGCAATGTTGGTAAGGACTTGCATGCTGCTTTTCTAAGATTGGTACTAATATGGTGAAGAGGTATTAATCGTTGTCGTTAATCGAATTTTCCTGAGTGCCCAGCATGCATATATACTTCATCGGCCAGTGCCCCACAGCTCCAGTAATACACCAACAAAACCAGGAAATCCGTGTCACCACATCGAATGATTATCCTTGGATGGTCTCTCGATAACATGATTGCATGCAATACCAGACGAGTGTCCGTCTTCTCTTGTGTGCTGTAATACAGCTCAAGATTGGACACACCCACTCTATTCAGACTTTTACCACTTCTCCATCTTGAAATCTACCTGCCATTGCTACCGATTTATTTGCAGACAGATCTTGTCAATTGTCGCAGATGTATTGACAGATGAATGAAGCGAGACTAGCCTTGATGGTATTGGACTTGAGAAAGTTCCTGTAGTTCGGGACGTCCCTGCTCCCTTGTATCTGGTAGTTAAATCCGGAATTCATCATTCCTCGCCTGTGTCGTTCAGTCGACTTAATTGAATGTTCTCTGTCGTACCGGTCAAAGACCAACGTCACAACGTCAATAGAAGGATCCATGTCACTGTTCTTCAGAAGACGCACAGTTCGGTTCAGAACCACCTTTCCAAGAGTTCCAAAGTCTTGAAATGATTCTCATTCAGAGCCTGACACATTGCTATGCCATCAATGATGTATGCAGCAGACTGCGATGACGTCGAGGAATTCTGACGAGGAAGGACAATAATTTCATTCGTATTTGCTTCAAGCTTTTTGGTAATATCTGCTTTGTTAGTTTTCCTCATCGAACCATCGTTGTGGAACATTGAATGCGGAACAGCTGCCAGTTCGTAGGAGAGAACCTTGCGCATATCTACGTCACGATTCTTTGACACTGCAAGCAGTCTTCTAAAGAGTACCTCGTATCGATCATTATCTTCCTATCCTTATCACTGGAAAGCCACTTCTTCATAGCAAAAAACGTTTTGACTACTTTGTTTGAGATGGGATCTCATAAATTTTCAAAATCAGCCTCGCGGTATGCTCGAAGTAACTTCAAGAGGGTGTCCCCAGCATCCAAAAAGCTAATCTAATAGCGGAATGTTGCTGATTGTTCTCTTCCTTTGTCTTTGAACTTGTTCACTGTACTGAGAAGAATTAATGACAACCGCATTTCGATCAACAGACATCACAATCGATCAATTAAATTTCGAGTATTTGTAACGGTTATTTTGAAAACATTGACTTCGATTGTGTAAATCAATATAGTATCGTTCGATGCAACAATTTGAATACAACTCATTTTTGTAGTAATACAACATTCAATCCCACATAATGGGAGAGTGTACTTGGCAGAAAGGAATTAATGTAATGTTACCAAGTTTTTAATATTTTTAAGTGCCAAAATAAATATTATTAATATATTCCAAAATTCACCCTTTTTCATGTGTTTTATGGGATAATTGGGTTAAATGGCCATGTTTTAATTCGAATATGACTGTAAAACAACCTTTTTTCCATAAAGTAGACATCCTAACGAATCTAACGATACCTAATTTTCCTTGTTCTAAAGTGTGGAGGGCTAACTTCTTAAATAAGGCTATTTTTTTGTCTCTGCCGCTCCATTATTAACACTATAATGCAATAGAATAATTTCATCGAAATATCGACATCTTTTATTCTCAATTATTTAGAAGTCTGCTCGACGACTCTAGTATTTTACAACCCCTCCCATATTATTTAACTTATATAATCTTAATGTAGATATATTTATTGTAAGAAGTATGATATATACATATATATACGATTTTTCTAAATTATTTATAAATGGGTGCAATGTATGTGTATGTAAATATGTCTTGATTTACTTCTAGCTTATTGCATATCCGATATAGACCGAAGTTATGTCATTCCAATATTAACACAATCGAGGATGGAGGATTCCATTTTTTTACATTAAAAATTGCAATATTTTGTAATGTAATGATTTTTTAATACTACAGCAATCTTTTGGTGAACATCAGTGTGACGCAATTGTATATATAAAATATTTAATGTACTATTCTAATTGCAGTTGTTAAATTTATATAGATGAATTCCTATTCAGCTGCGTTGTTCCATCGACACAAAAGGCTTATTAGATCCAATATACAAATATGGTCCAAAGTGGTTAAATTTAATATTCTGTGATTTTATCTTTCCAATGGTATCTTTATATTAAATTTTGTAAAATACAAAAAATATTTCAACATATTAATTAATATTAAAATATCATTCTGAATAATTATTTAAAATTTTGTTTTTTTGTATTTTCAAGCAGTACTATTTTTTTATTGTTCTTATTTCAAGGCACAACTACGTATAATTATTAAATGTTCAACAATATTTATAGTTTTCTGATTTTCTATGCATAATATTTTCCGTGTGTTGAATGCACTATAAAGTATTGGCGTTATTTTGTATTTTATGAATTGGGCATGCTTATGATAATTGCTTGTGCTATAGTGTATATATACACTAGAATAGAAGAAAATGCATCGAAGATTTTCCTAAAATTTTCATTGTATTTTTTCTTAGTATAATAATTATAGATGCTTATAGTGTTGATCGGATCAAATTTGTGTGTTACAAATTTTTAAACTATGATTAATTGTTTTGTTATACAATTCAAACGTCATACTGATCATCAATAATTTCATATTTTGTTTTACTTGAATTGTGCAGCTGATAATAAATGGATTTTAAAGGGAAAATACAACTATAATACATTTTACATACTATTTTCCAAATAATAATATATTTGAAAGTGTATTTTGATAGATATTAAAAATGAAATAAAACCAATTTTAATTTTGTATTAAAAATAACTTTATTGGCATTTTATGTATTCATTTTATGTATATTTAAAATATTCTATAAAATACTGTAAAATTATATTTTTTTGTATACTACTATTATTTAACCCAAGTAGTACACAAATTATGTGTTTATTATTATACTATTTTATTATTTTCTCTTGCTTGTTGCAACTTCATAGTATAACAATATTTTCTATTTTCATCCCTATTTTTTTACAGTATAACAACAGTGGCGATAGTGTAGCGAGATCCGAACATGCAACACAGCCCCAGGGCCTTCAAGACTTGATTACAAGTCTCCTTGAGCTAACCCCAACTCATGAGGATAGATTGAAGCGGCAGATGCAGGCACCTCAGGGTTTTCTGTTTGCGGTGGATCACTGCTTCGCTATTCGTGGTCAGGGGACTGTACTAACAGGGACGGTTCTTAATGGTTCATTAGCAGTTGGAGATGTAAGTCATGTGTTTCGATTGTTTGATTGGCAAATCTTATAAGACATTTTTACAACATTATTTACATAGCTTTGTTAAGCGTTATGCAATTAATCGTGAAAGAAGGACGAAATAGTCGCAAACAATTAAGGCAATTATATTAATTTACATCAATATTTTTTTCCTAAGTGTTGTTTCAATAATTCTAAAAGATTAATAATTTATAAGCCGTGTTACCGTGTAACATTCCACTTGTTGTTTAAAAACAAAAAGTTCATATATGTTCCAAGTTTTTCCATATTCTTTAATCCTGATTTTGAATATACAAGTAAAGTCTTGCAAGTGTACAATATATTGTTTTAAAGAAAAAATATTGAAATATTTTTTGCATAGTATGTTGTTGGCGTCCAAAGTACGACCAAAGTTTCAATTATAATTATAATCATGATTTAATGATTCATAACTCACTTTGTCCTTTACGCCCCCAACCAAAAAAGTTACGTCCCAGTATTATTCAGTTTCATTTTGTTTTTTTTAATGTTTTCGAAGATAACATTTTATAATTTTTTATGAAGCTTCCTCAATTTATGTTTTGTGCTCTTGTTGCTTTTAGACAATTGAGATCCCAGTGCTCAAGGTTACAAAGAAGGTTAAATCGATGCAGATGTTTCGCCAACCAGTTACTCGAGTATCGCAGGTAATCTTTTTCTGGTTGGTCTAGCGTTGACGGTGATAAATAACAACACTTTGTGCTTACTTGTATATGAAATTACTGTAGGAGCCGAAGGGTACCCTGATTTAAGCTTTAAGCAACATAATATACGAAAGATTTCAGTCAAAGGGGGAGACATTTTGTAACATTATTAAAATTTATATTTTCATCAGGCTCGCTACAACCTTGTAAATAATATAATTGCATGAACTGCAAAGCTTAGTGGTAAGCAAAGGCTCTAAAAGGAAGTTAGAAAGAAAGATATGCTATAGTCAGTTTGATATAAAAACTATATATCTTCTAACTGTTATATTCCAAGAACTAATTCAGTAATAAAAATAACATTTATTTCACGAATAGAATTTCGATAGTACCATAAAGGTACATTTAAATTTATTTCAAAATTCTAAATGTTTTCAAAAAATGCCTAAACATTTATAGTTTATCTTTGTTATAGGTAAAAGCTTATGTTATTCGCATGCAATTTCTTGAAATACTAAAAATCGTTTCTATTTAAAATGTTATTTTGTTAAAAATAAATTTATTCTATTTCGAAATATATTCTATTATATCATGCTATTTCTAAAGTTTACAAATAGTAATAATTAAAGGCGAAACTTTTACTATAGTTTTAACTGGAAAATCTCTTCTTTTTAGTTAACATCTCTTTAGCCAGCTATCTGCATTCTGATTTGACGAGTGTTGTATAATGCCGCGTTATACGATTTGCTAATATGCAGTGTAATATAGGTTTTTTGTCTAGTCATTATTCTTATGATTTGACGTTATGGTTTAAAAACCGACTAATATCTACTGTGCCAAGCCGTCTCCTTTTTATAATAAATACTTTTACCCAGTATGTATCGCATTGGCTTTCAAACGAGGTCGGTTGTTTGAAACTGGCATAGTACTCTTGGCAGTAATATACTAGTAGCCCCATCAAATGTGTAATTATTAATTGTTATTAAATGTACTCTTCCTAATCGTGGAAATGTTTGTGTTATATAAGAAGAATGTAATTATATTATGTAGTTTTTACTTTGTGAATTCCAAACATTTCACTAGCTATGTGTATTAAAATTAGAGACATTGTAAGCAATTAAAGTACTACTATCTTTTTAAACAAGTAGTATGTGTACAATATAGAAATATAGTAGAATAAAATAACACATTTTTAAATCTTTTTTCACTATGTCAGGGGGACCGTGTGGGCATTTGTGTGAGCCAATTAGAAGCCTCACAGCTGGAACGGGGCCTTGTCTGTTCTCCCTCCTCCTCTTCAAGTCACGTGACCGCTCTCTTGGCCGGTGTGTGCTCAGTGAAGCGGATTCGCTATTTCCGTGGTTCCCTGGAGACTAAGGCCAAATTCCACCTGACTCTGGGCCATGAGACTGTCTTGGCGCGAGTCACTCTCTTTGCTGCCGACACCTGTAGTGAAACTGAAGCCGCTGGCGATGGCTTTAATCTCTCTCGAGAGTACAGATATGTGGAATCCTTGGGTGCCGATGGAGAGCAGGAGAGTGGTGGTAGGTGGTCTCATTCTAGAAGTTGTTTATCAAATTGCTATTTGTTATTATTTTTGTTTATTATTGCAGATTTCTAGTTAAAATTGTTTTTCAAAATCGGAATTTTAAATTTATATAAAGCAATATATCTGACATCTGTTTAACATTTCGTGGTGTTATAATATGGCCTAAAATGGCTTAACTCCATTTCAGAACAAATTAAAGCTACTTATACAAATTATCGTTTTTTGCCACTTCCGGAATTTTGTGCTAAAGAATCCCGATCATTCTCATAGGAGTTTTATTTTTAATTTCCTCTTCATTTTGAATATATAAAAAATTGTATACGATTCGAGTATTTAAAAGACAAGAAAATACTTTTTAAATTTTATTTTTCAGAATATCCTTTATAATTTTTAAATCTCAGTGCTTTCTTTTTATTCCGTAGAAACGTTAAAATATTCCAATTTATTTAAAAGTATGTCTTTATAGAATAATTAAATATTTATTATTTAATACTAATTCAAAACTCATGTTTTAGCTTCTTAAAATTAATTATTATAAAAAGTGATTAAATATAATTACATTACAAAAATCAATTATATAATACGCGTTAACACAATGGAAATCATTCGACAGAGTTCAAATCCTTAAAGCTGTTATTTTTTGCAAATATATAGTGTTCGACTATTATAAACGGATGTAGAAGTGTTACCCATAAATAAATGCCACCGAGGTCCATTTTGTGAATTTGATAACCTATAGCTGTTTATTCCTCGTGGGTTATAACAATTTATTTTTCATTTTTAAGCGCGTAGTGTAGCTAGTATATTATTTCATAACAATAGTGGAAGAGCGTACACAACAGACGCACTATATCCTGTTTGAATTGGAGCATCCGATCTATTGTCCCGTCAACTGTCTTGTGATTGGTTCCCGACTGGACACGGATATACATAGCAACACTTGTCGTCTCGCCTTTCACGGGCGCCTACTCTTTGCAATGGACAAAGCGGACTATCGGACAACATTACTGCCAAGTTTACGGGTGAGTGGAGTTGATATCTTTAGATTTTCTGTTAAAAATCAGAGATCCTGCATAGATATCATAATCACTGATTATTTTTCGTCCCATTTCTCCAGACAATAAAAATATTACTTAGCGATTTAAAGATCATTTTTACTTCAGTTCGGATTTTTTTTAAATTGATTTAATTAGGAAAAAGTTTTTGCTGGATACACAATATCAATGAAAATTTTATTTCAAATTACTACACTGTTTACAAAATATGAACTTATACAATATTTCGAAATTAGTTATAATTTTTCAAATTAATATTTTTTACAACATTTAGTACATTATGAAAATTTTCACAATAATTGTCAACAAATATCTTTAGATTCTCATCAGTTCTGATAAATGTTTACAAGATTTAATCAAAGCTATTAATTTTTAACATAATTTATTCAAATATTTTGCTTTCTTATAGGATTCTTCCAAAAGTAAACCTTTTTATTGCATTCCAACAAAATGCTCCTTGCTCGCTTTAACTAGATTTTTTACAAAAACACCCCTTTCTTACCAGATTTTGACAAAATCAATCCTTTCTTACAATAAAACTCCTTATCAGATTCTTATAAAAGCATTGCGTTTCAATGAGATTCTTTCAAAATTAATATTTCTCTAGAAAATTAGTATATACGTCCTCTCAACTTCTCATATTTATTTCGCGGTATCAGATTTTCAAGTGGAAGTCTCGCTCAGGCCAGCTTGAAAGGGTGAGTGACAGCAGGACCGGAATTGTCCGCGGTCTCTTTAAGAAGGAGACAAATCTAGCCGCGTTTACGGGTTTGCGAGTCCACCTCTCAACAGGGCAGACTGGGCGTGTGGAGGGCAGTTTCGGCCAGATTGGCAAGTGTAAGATAGCTCTTGACGGTGAGTTAATAAATTTTAACTGTTCACTGTCTGAACTTAAGCTCTTTATCTGTTGCAAATAGCGTGACCAATATTGAAATAAGATTGTGTTACAAATCAAGATCTTTCGTATGAATTCAATTGTCACGATTGTAAAAAAGGTTATTTATATATTTTTAATAACATTCTTTAACAAACCTACTATATTTTAATATGGTTAAATAAAATATTAAGATATTTATATGTTTAAAATTATATGTTAATTTAGCTTTACTCAATTGATATGCTATTTGCATGTACTTCTGCAAAAGAACTCCATATAAATATTTATTACCACTGAATTTTACTTTTATTTAAAATTTGTGTTTCTTTTTTAAAAATTATATTTAAATATACATTTAGATCAAACTTTTTATTACATTTTATGATAAAATAAATTATTTTATGCAAACTGATTACCCAGTACAGCAAATTTAATAAAATTGTTGAAATTAACCGTAAATTCTGCGATTTTTTCGAATTAATTAAGATATATTTTTACATTTCAATATATTAAGATGTAGTTATAAAATTATTATAGTTTGCGATTGTTAAGCTAAAGTTAACATTTGAAGTCTTAAATAAGACTGTTAACTTTTTAGAGTAGTTCCAAATATTTTTTTGTACTATTTTCTGTTATATTGCTTAATGAAAAATATTAATAAATTTAATCGATATTGCATAAATTAACTAGAAGATTTCAATAAGCCATATTATGTCCCCAGTTAGAGAAAAAAGTTTTAGTTGCATAACAACGTAATGTCACACATATAGTTGAAGTGTTCCAGCTTCTTTTTGTTAAGGGGATTAATTGAATCACGATATCGTTGTACTCAATAATAATAAACTTTATTTATAACGCGCTTAAATGGTGGTACCTACCATCTCTAAGCGCAACCAGTATGAGAAATAATACAAAATATACATATGTACATAAGTGCATTGTGAATAAAACCCTTCCCAATTAAGTCGAAATTTATCCAAAAATGTATTGTAGTTATACTAATCCAAAAGGATAGTTCTATCTCTAAATTGTTTTTTTCTACATAATGCTCTTCGTATAAGTGTAATATAATACAATAAGAATCATCACATAAGAATACTATATCAATATGAATATTTAAAATAAGATGGAGGTGACTTATGTTTTAATTTAAATTTCGATATTTAATTAAGATAGTGAAACGCGCAATGGATTTTACATTTAAGTAGGCACTCAAATATTTATTTCAATTAATTGTTCCATTAAATGTGACAATTAATGCAAATTGTAAGAAAAATGTATGGAAATTTAAGTTAATTCATTTAAATTTTTTAGGGCAACTTTTGTATAAAAAATTCCTGCTAAGCATGCATTAGGTAAAACGAGATAATCACTCGGTTGAGCAACCGAGTGAATATATAACTTTCTAAGTATTTAACAATTGTCTAATACAGCACCTTTAACTACTTTTAAGAGCGTGTTTACTTTTCAAATTAAGTTATGAGAATATAGAAAACGACAATGACAGTGGTTGTTTTACAAATTACCTCTGGTCGTATTTATATCTATCTATAGAATTATACAACTCCTTCGAAATTATCAAAGCTTGGTAAATAGTTATCCACATAAAGACTGATGAAAGATAACAACATTCGCATACTCACCACTACTAAGATGGTGTAAATAGTAGAAGCCCTGAGCTATTGCCTATGGATACACAATATAAAGGAGGTTAGGATCCCGATATTTACCTGGTCTTGAGTTTCAGCTTCGTCACGATGGTAAATATTGTGAAGGCGAATTCCTGTAAAACCTGTTCAATTATTATAAAATACTATTAATTTCTCGTAAATATATACAAAAGTAGATATTATGGTTCTAATTAGAGATATCTGTTTAATGTATGTGTATACTATATCCGTATATATGTTTATATGTTTGATGTAAAATGAATCTAGTTTAATAATAAACGATGTAATCTAATGAATAAATCAAAAGCGGACTAAATTGTCTCAAAGATGTTTTATTTATAAATATACGTAAGCTCCCTGTAGAAGCCATGCCTTATCTTTTATTGTCTGTAATTTTGTTTGATTGATTTGGCAAGGCGCCATACTTGAAGCTTACACACCACTTAGCTTTGTAGTCAGCTTTAACCCTCATTATTCTCATCTCAGTAACTGTGCACAACATCTCTTATTTTGATTAGACGACCTTCCACCGGAAATTATCGATCGGTTCGGTGGGGGAAAGAAGAAGAAAAAAGAGCCCGACACCAACTCCAAAAGTACCAGCAACGAAGATTCCAGTCGTCAGGAGCCAATTTTAGTCACCCTGGAATTCAAGAGATTTGTTTTCGATCCAAAAAAGGCCATGGTTCAATCCTGATATCTCAATTTCAATTCCATTTATTCTTGTCCTGACATTTTGAACCAACAAGAAGGAAAACTAGTGTTTATACATCCTGATGGAGAGACAAACTTATTGGAGAATGAATTATTTTCTATGTTTAACAAGATTGGATGTAGCACTACTTTATTTTGGAATTAATTAATTAATAAGTAAGATTTATTTTAACGCTTAGTTATGGGTCTTAAAAGTTCGGCATGCTGATATGCTAAGCGTATTGATGTCCCTTATTATAAACGTTAAGAAATAATAATACTTGATGAATTAAGATTTTAAAAATTATTATTTAAATAATTACTCTTAATTTACAAAGTGTTACTGTGATATTTCAATTAACTTTTTAAGTTAACAAATGAGTTGCAAAGTGTTTTATCTCATTAGGGGCTCATTGCAGCCTCGTTTCTATTAAAATTACAATAAATTTATATTTGGATATGTACAGCCATAAATCTGTCCTATTTTTAAAGTTTCATATTTATGCGTTAAAAATATATTAACTGTACATTTGAGTATTCCCAAGTATTTGAAAATCATCGCAATTTATGTGTGTGTATACATATATTTATTTACTATTTGCTTACTACATGCCCAGTGTATACCGAGTTTGGTCTCATTACAATGCTAGACACTGTTAGATGCTTCATTTACTCTTCTGTTTTGACTTGCTTTAAATGAACTTCTTTTTAAGGCAAGGCAATTCCTGCAGAAAGCGATGAGTGACGCAACATGGCTCGCAGATATCGATGTTTGATTTACGGCTGCATTCGCTGTATGCATAATTGTAAAATACAGCTTATTTAAGCCACCATTCTAAGTGCAGTTATATTAAATACATAATATTGGGAACTACTACTATTTTGCTGACAAAATAAGCTTTATATATTACCTGGGCCAGTATCGTTATAAATATATCAGTGGATTAATATCTTCGGATCATAAATAAAATAGCATAATGATTTCAGTTCGCCTAACGATTTCTGTGTTATTGGAAATTGTAAAATCCCGAAAGCGAAAAAATCTAAGACCGTCACGGCAGGCCAGTAATAATACTCGAATGACAGCCAACTCGGTTTCATAGAACATTTACTAAGTGCTCAAACAATCGGGCTAAAGACAACAAATACAAACATACACGGCTCTAATTTATAATTAGATACCAATTTAAGAAATTTTTATTACTGCGCTAAAATATATTTTTCTGTGTGTCTCTATGTAGATTGATATAAAAATATCGTCTCTGTTAAATTATAGTTGTGCGCACTTTTCATCATTGTATTTCTTTTCCTTCTTATAAAGTGCTGACATGTTAGGTCTTGTCGAAATATAGCTAGGTAGTACCTATTAAGAAAAGATAAATTAGCAAATTCCAAAAATAAAATATTGGTTTTCATCGAGTATTTATATGTAAAATTAGATTTTTTAGGAAAAAAACTATATGTAATTTTACTTTTTTCTATGTATAATAGGTTTCTTTCTTTATGTAATTTTTGTTTCTTACTTCTCTAAAATGTATTCTTACTGTTGAATCCACTTTCAAGAATATAACATAAGCGTTCACTGTGGATATCCTTGGTTATTTGATTAAAACAAACATTAAAACATAATTTCATTGTTGGAATTTTTCCTACTTGATTCATACTGTATATAGTACATCATTATTGGAATATGTATTTTTGTACTACCTAATTTGTTATACATACGTCTAAATAAATCTTTCGTAAATTTACATGGAAGTTTGTTTTTACTTACAAAACCTGTCTATTTTTATCACTTGGTATGTTTGACCTATATTTTGTATACATTATTTTATACCATTATAAAATATTGATTGTAACGATAAAAAAATCACCATGAAAACAAATGTAATTATAGTTTGTAACAGTTGCGAAATGTTGCAAATTGAAAAACTAATCATATATGTTATCAATATCATCAGATATAGTTATTGACCTCAGTTTACATAATATATACTGTAAGTTCCTAAGAATTACCTGGTATAAATTTTTTATTTCTATGCTCACTAAAATAGAAATTCTAAATGTGTTCACATGCACTGTCGAAATATTGACATGTCTATAACATTATAAGTGTCATATAATGGAATTATAGTATCACATACAAAAATGGAATTTACTGTAGGTTACTGCAGTTAATAAATAACGATTTCAATAGCTCAAGTTTTAAGGTTTAATAAGCTTGTAATAAACATTCATGAAGGGAACATTAAAACACATTTTCTATTCGAAACACATTCATTCTGTTCGAAATTCAATTGATAGTTAATGAAGATTCTTAAAGTCGTAAAATGGGGACGCAGGTGGGAGACGTTAAAGCGTATGCGCAGAGCAGGTTTGAGTACGTTGTATTTCTGCAACTCAACAACTTTGAGTAACGTTACTCACATTTAATATATATATACAAAAAAAGTGATATAATAAGAATAAAAAGTCTTCATTTTAGTGTAGTGTAGAAGATATTAGATATAAAACATCTAAATCGACAATATGAATTTCATTATATAAATTACGGTTTATATATATATTATGTGTATTTAGTTGCAGAAATTGCTATGAGGTTAACCATAACTTACTGGGTGTCCAATTAAAATTGAAATGAATAGTTATGCAATTTAACAATCTATTTATTTCTAGCTAATTGTTTTTATACTGGCAATGTATAACTATACATTTTAAAATGAAACATACTACTTTGTTAAAATATCCTCGAGTTATTAATGTGATTTAAGAGTAAACTTTTCTGATGCTACTAGCATAGAACGTCTTTCTATCTATCTACTTGGAAAATCAGCATATGAGAGAATTCTAGACAACTAGGAGCGAATTTTTTTGTTTACGTACTTTATAGAAAATGGCCGTTTGTTTTATTTTACTGAAACTGACACTAGGTAAGTGATTTTGATAGATGCAGCAAGTCTAAATAAATTATAAAGATCCGAATTTTGTGATCAGTAATTATCACTAGATTCTCTGTATCGTTAGATGCAGGCATCTGATGTTGCGGTGCTTCTACTACTGCTGGTCCCACTACTGCCAGTCCCTCTGCACTCCTCGCCTACCTGCTTCGAGTGGATCGGGTCAGGCGCCAATTGCTCATCTCTCCATCGCTTGATTTGTCGTTCTGTACGCTCCGAGATGTGCGTCCTTGCGGCCTATACATTCACACTATGCCCCACCTTCGCAGAAGACCAACTGACAACCTACTGTACTCTTACTCGTCGCCAGAAGAACGGAGCCAATTCTAACTCAACACCTTGCGAGAACATTGCCTGCCCTGTGAGACGCAGTTGGTCCACATGGGGTCAGTGGACATCCTGGAAATCTGGAAACAAAATCGCCTGTCGCCAGACACGGATTCGCCAGCGCTACTGTCGCTATGGATACAGTGTTTTCCTCTCCAATGCTGGCTGTCACCCAGAGGGAAGCACACAAGACCGACAAATCACCACAGAGTCCTGCAGTTTTGGAAGTGCTTGGTGGTCTGATGGTCGTTTCGCCTTCATTTGCCTCCTAGCTCTGCTAAAGGTCCTTCTTATTGGTTTATCCTGGGTGTGCTATCGCAAATGCCGTCAGCACCGTAGTCGCCCCAGAAGGACCAGGCTTCCTTTACGTCCGATAATTTCTTCCATGCCAGTCGTTGTTGTGTCGTCATCTTGTGCTGCTCCAGGTCCTGAGAATTTACCGCCACCTGAGTATGCGGAGATGATCGATGATTGCCCGCCGCCGAGCTATTCGGACTTGTTTACTGAGAAGGAGACTGTAGAGAGTTAAGTTTGTGTTATCAATAATTAATCGTACATTCTTTCATATTAAACATTCTTGAGGAATTCACTAATTTCATCAGAAACAGTCGTGTCACTCATTCCAATACAGATAAATTTCTATAACTTTTCTTCAGTAGAATATAACCCTTTAGATATGATAATAATTATTATTTATTAACATTAACTGCCATTATCTACTCCATTTAGACAGATTTTGTCACGCTGAATTGGTGTGCCAAAAGGTTTCTACATATTATATACATACATACCTTTTTGGGTTAGAATTCTAAAGTTGCTTTTACGCAGAGGATTTCTCTTAAATGCTTTAGGATCTCCACCAAATTGATTTGGTTGTTATTGAAATTCATATGTAATATCTTACTTACGGTTGTGTTTTAAGAATGTCTTTAAATTTCTAACAATGACTTAATCGGTTAAATATTATTTTAGTTATGCTACAATTTTATACTTTTGAAATTGAAAATCAAGAAAACAATATACACTATTTTACAAAATAAATGACGCAAATGCTGCTTAGTTAGCTAAGCATTTGTGTATTGGTTAAATTTGAGTACATCATACTACGCTGATTAAATTTGTT
>JAYRBW010109602.1:0-18376 GCA_036023295.1 Invenusta paracnida
CTATTTAAGAGATATTGCATTTAAAGTATTATTTCACAAAATCTTCAGGGTAAGAAAATAGTAGTATCAAACTGTTACCAATAATCAAGAAGAGTCGTAACTCTATCTATCAATACTCTATGGTCAAACGATTCCAGTTTTGAAATCGTAATATCTCATAATATCCTGGAAATATGGATAACTCTAATTTATTTCATTCTATTTATAAATTCTATTTATTAAATTTAAGATTAACTTTTTAGACTTTAATTGCGGTTTTAGGTGTTAAATGTAAGCAATTTTTAAAATAGATGTTTTAAAATTCCTTCAAATAGAATTCCTTTTCATATGTTTAAACATGAACTTTTTATAAAAATCTATTATGTTTATGTTCAAGTAACGAGTAATCTGTTTTTTTATGTTTCATAAAATGGAGAACATTATTGTTAAAGATATCTCTCTAGTAACCATTTGTTGCTCTTTATAGGAGAACCTCAGTCCAAATGTAACTCCAAATGCCACTATCTGGCCAAGTGTGACGTCTACAAGCGCTGTGTCTGTGACAATGGAACCAAGGGGAACGGATCCCACTGCTACGACTGTCAGCACAAGTGTGGAAATAACACGAAATGCTTGTGGGAGACATACGAGTGCAATTGTCTGCGAGGTTTCGTTGGTAATCCCTACAATAAGGATGGCTGTACAAGGCTAGGTACTTTGTGGACTATATTATAGTTTTTGTGTAGAATTTAATGTAAATCGTTTTACTCCAAAGTCGCAGCCGGGAAATTACTAGCCCGTTTTGCGTTTTAGTGGTGGGTACCAGGGGCGGACGTAGATGGGGGGGAGACCGTGCCCCTAAGGAATGACTGGCGTCTAAATGACTTATGCCAAAATAATTGTGGTTTACGTCACAGGGAAGGGGCCTCAGGGATTAGGCCTTATTAGCCTAATTGTTAATAGCTGCGCCTTTCTGACCTTCTGTCCCTCGTAAAATTCCTGCGTCCGCCCCTGGGTACATATTCGGAAATGTAATGGAAAGAATTATTTTTAATCTTGAGATTAAGTCTTACAGAAACTTACATATTTCTATAATAAGTTTATTATGAATATTACTAACATAAGTATTATTATAACCACCCTGTGGAAATGATTGACAGAAATTGAAAATAAATGTTTTTATCGCAATCTGTGAAACCTCGTACGTGATATTTGTAAATTAACCAGTAACTTAATGTTTCTTAACTTAACTATTTTTAAAAGATTTATCTTTTGCTTAGGTAAGTAAAGCATACAAAACTTTTATCATTAATTAACCAGAATTAATAAATGATTGTTTATCTATTTAGATAGATAGCTTGCCATCGGTGTAAATCGATCCAAGTTTCAGAATCGTTGCACGCGCCAATGATATACAATTAGAAAAAAAATTGAAAATTGTGTAACACATGTGACTAGGGGAGTGTTGGTTAACATTCCGTTATACACGTTATTCTAAATACGTGTTGAATGTTTAAATTGGAAATACAATTCGAAAAAATCTAATATATAGCGGCGCTCATTTGAAATTTATTCTAATCTTCAATATATACGGAGAAAACGATTTCAAAGAAAATATTGATTTGTTAATGTTTTATTGAGAATATCAGGAATAAGCCAATGCAATGATTTCTCGTGTATTGTGCTAATATTAGATTTGTGTTTTCGATTTTTGACTAGGATTCACACAACAAATCAGATCAGGTACTGCTGTAAACTTGGTAGTTAACTGATAGGCTAATCAAATTGTTAACAAAATTGTTCAGTTTACCTATTAAAAAAAGATGCACCTATTATTAATTGGAAAAACTAACTGTTGAAATTAAGTTAACAAATTTATTTGTTAAAATTACAAAATGATTAACTAATTAGTTAACTCAACTAGAAATGGAAACAATTAGTCACTATTCGCCAGGGCAATTTCATTCCCTGCTTGCGTGTTAACGTTGCACGTTCACCATCAAACAAATATATGTATCACCTCTCTCTATTCTTCTCTACTTCCTCTAGTATGCAGCCCAAAGTGCCACCATCTTGCCCACTGCGTCCACAACAATACTTGTCAATGCAAACCCTCGGCCCAGGGTGATGGTCACTGGTGCTTCGATTGTCTCCGATGCAAGGCCAACGCCACCTGTGATTGGAAGAACGCTACGTGCAAATGTCTCCTGGGTTTTGATGGGGATCCTTTCATTGGATGTCAGAAGACAAGTGCGTCATGGGCATCCAGCTAGTTACCCCTAGTTAACAGTGTATTTTTATAAATAGCTTTATTAAAGCTGGATTCACACTAGACGAGAAAGTAGGTTCGCATGGTCACGCAACACAGTTTCTGTCGCATAGGTCGCAAGTAAATTTCGCGCGAAATTGCATCCAGTTAAAATAAGTTTCGTGTGACCATAAAGCCCCACTTACACGAGCATCTTAGATGCGCATCCAAGATGCTGTCTGACTTACTCGAGCATCCTGGATGCGCATCCATGTTTGAGAAAGCTAAACTATTTCCTGCATCCCGGATGGGCATCCAAGATGCTGTCTGATTTGGTTTCCTTCACATCTTTGCATCAGAAACTCTTCTCTGATTGGTTTTCTCTAGCCAGTGATTTAAGTATAACACATTTTCACTACTACACCTTATACACATCCAAGGAAAGCTATGTATCATTATTATAGCTTTCCTTGCTACACATTATTTTATATTTTATTAAATTTAGTACAATTATGGATAACAATAAATTAATCGATTTTGTGCAAAATATGCTTATTTTATATGATTCTGAATTAATGTATAAAAATTGTCAAAAAATAGATAGTGCCTGGATAGAAATAGCAGCGTTTCTGTCAGAGGAAGAAAGTTCGGGTATATGTGATCTATCTATCTATCTGCCATTTTAAACGTATAAATTATTGTGAGTGTAGTTGCTACTATAGTAACTGCAGCTATATATATATTTCTCCACGTAACATATTTTTATATCAGTGTGAATAGCTGCTTGTATAAGATTTACGCGCTTAAGTTACTCGCTTGGTTGAAGTTTTCGCATGAACAATACGACAATACGGGAGAAACTTACGCATTCAGTGTAAATCCGGCTTTAAAAGCGACAAAAAACAAAAAACAACAACAGAATCATTATTTTATTAATTAGTTAATGTTTAACTAAAATATTCATAAATACAAGAATGGTAATGAGAAGTAATGAAATGGTTAAAATGGTTAAATGGAAATAATGGTGTGTGATTTTTTCACTAGATAAAATAATTTTCTGTCGGCAATGGTCAAGTGCTGATTTAAACGGTGTTATTTCAATTCACAGTTAACTGTTTGCTTTAATATCTATTTTATTTATACCTGTGTCATGTAAAAGTATTTTAGGATTCATAATTATGTGATATTTATAAATATGAAACCATATATATAATGTTAAAAATATTAGCATAGGATGTGAAAATAAAAGTGAGTGGCATATTCATGCATGAGTTTGCATGAAGATAACAATTTATCATGCCCAAATAAAACTTAACTTAATATTTTATTAATACATAATATTTCTCTTACAATATAATTTGCAATATAAATCATTTTTTGTTTACAATTTGAATGCATAATATAAAATTGATTAATCTAAATCCACTAAAACGACAGCTCTCAATTTACATCAAGTTATCATGTCGACGGTTTGTGTTACCTGTACGTATTTGATATGGCCTTGTCAGTCAACATTTGAGTTGCCAAATGACACGATTTTAAAATTAATATTTCAGGCATCTTTATGTTATCGATTTTGGTTTCGGAAAACCCAAATTTAACACATAACTAATTAACTTAATAAATATCTAAAATTGATATAACTTTGCCATGTTTGATGAATTAATTCGATGCTAATAATTTAATACTTCAAATTTGAATATAATTCTTCAGATTAAGTGTAGGCTGTCATTGTTCAACTATAGATGTGTCAATTAAGATTTTTCTCTCATAATATTCTCTCTTCAGAATGTGAGCCACCGTGCCACTATCTGGCAACATGCAGCCCGGGCAACCAGTGTATTTGCAACTCATCAATGAAGGGGGATGGTCGGACCTACTGCAATAACTGTTCCTGTCCCGAGAACGCCTTCTGTCCTGGCAACACCTCCACGTGCCGTTGTATGGACAACTTCGAGGGCGATCCGCTCATGGGATGCCTGGAAAAGAGTTAGTTATACTCTTTCTTTCTTTGTATTACTGTTTCTTTTTTAAGATGAGTGTATACCGCAACTGTCATTTGTAGTACAATATTATAAAGGTCGTTTATAAGGTGTATATATACACTATATCATTACTCTATGGGCTACAGCATATAGATTAGGGATACACTATATCTTTGCTGTATCTTCACTCTATGGGTTACAGCATATAGATTAGGGATACACTATATCTTTGCTGTATTTTCACTCTATGGGTTACAGTTTGTTTGAGAATCTATTGAAGTATATAAGTATACATAATTCTAAAAAACTACCCATTACAAACGTAATTTGTTATATTGCAAGAACAAATTATCATTCTTAAAAATTAGAAGAAACATATATGTTTCTTCTCATTTTTAAGAATGATAATTTGTTGTAATATTGTTCCGTGGCATTAATATCTATACATAATATATATATATATTATGTATAGATATTAATGCCACGTAACAATATTTCCAAAATATGTTTTATATATGGAGACGACTTTTACTAATAATTTTATACAGTTGAATATTAATTTTTCTGTATTTCTGTATATGACAAAAGTAATTCTAGGTATACTATATCCTTTTTGATCACCTACAAATTCATAAATATCATTCGAAATTCTAAAATGGCTATCTATCTAATTTTATTAGTTAAATTAACATTATGTATAATTTTATTCCTATTTCTTCTACGATACGAAACATACAGCTGTACACTCATTTATTGTTATGTATGCTACTTTATTGGTTGTATAAAGATTCTAATCGAACATGATTTACTAGCACAATATTATCTGTCTCAGGTTTAATTACAAACACTCCCGTTTCAACCGCTGGTTATGCATGCATGTACAATGCACTTTTCTTTTATTATTTGATTTCAAATAGCCATTTTATGATTGATCATACATATACATAATATACCGGCGATATAATAACGTAAAACATAACAATTTCTCGGTAGGTAGAGCGGAGGACTGTAGTGGTAGCAGTAATCCTTAGGTCACTGGTTCAAATCCGGTTCGTCGGAGAAGATTTTTGTCCTAAAATCATTATACCAAGTTAGTTTGTGTTCTTACTGTACAGTTATGGATTAGTATGTTAGTATGTAGTTTGTGGTTCTCGATTATCTTCCTTCTAAGCTGTACTCGCAATCCATGGTTACATACTCCTTGTATAAGCCGGAGCTATCAATTGTATTCTTCTATTAAATATTAGTATCGATTACCTTTCTTCTAAATGGTACTCACTGTATTATGTATCCATATTAATTTTTACTCCGGTGTGTAATCCAGAATTGTCATAATTTAATTCTTCTGCCTAATGTAACGTTGTTAACATTTCTGTTTGTTATAATAAATCACTTTTAAGGAATGAATATCTTTTCACTTACTATAGAGGCATCTAAAGTTTTTTTAAGACGTTCTACATTATGGAACAATCTATATATGTTGTAAACTTTATAATTGAATAATATTTCATTGAAGTATTATAATTTATCCAAAGAAAGTATTTTAATTAGATTCCTTCACTCCTTGTAATAATATTTTCTAAATATTAGAATTTAGATATTTTTGATCTAAAAATTGTCAAATTTCTTAATTTTGGATTCACCAAAAATATTCTAAATGTATATCAAACAAAAATGACTGAATAGATATAATATCAACGTGTTCATTCTACAAGAATATCGAGAATTTCTATAACTATCAATATTAAACAAATTTTAATCGAACTGGCTTACAAAATCAATGAAATATACTCATTTTGGATACAAAGGAATTTTTAAAGCACATCTCAAAGTAGTAAGTCCAGAGTTTTTGTCCAATGAAGTGTTTTAATGATTGCGTAACTCTTCTCTGCTCCTTCCTCAGACTGTACTCCCTCCTGTCACGATCTGGCGAGATGTTTGGGGAATAACAGTTGCGAGTGTATCTGGCCGGCTCGCGGAGATGGGCGAGTGTGTCACGCTTGTGACTGCGGGGAGAGTATGCGCTGTGTCCCCCAAGAAAACTTTACGTGTGAGTGCAAGCCGAGCTATGAGCGACTGTGGCCTACTGATAAAACGTGTCTGAAAGTTCGTAAGTTTAACGTTAGCATATATCTAATTGTTGTGTATTAAATACTTCAAGGCTGACCTAATCATTTAAATGAGTAATTGAAATAATTTAACTGGATCGAGAAACAGCGAATGTCTGTTTTCAAAAAAATTTGGTGATTCGGGAAATATTCTATTTTTACAATGTTTGAATATATTTTCTTTCAGAAAAATATCGTATTCATAGAGTATTGAGAGATAGTATTATTATGATCATATTAGCTATTATTACTCTATGATCGTATATATAAACCCCTGTTTGTATAGAATCTTTTATAGTTTCAAAATTATAAAAGTTATAAATGCTTGAAATTATATTAGTTCGGAAGTGATACTGAAAAGGAAGAATAAATTATCCTATTATAATTAAATTATATTACGATTAAACTATATTAATGTCATTTACTATAATATAAAAATGTTTGATTAGATTTAGCTTGTATAATAGTTCGAACATTAAAACAAAAATAATCAAACATTCTTATAACTTAAAGTTATTTTACACTAATCTTATTTTAATTTGAGTTTAACTTAGCTTGAACGTATAATATTATAATATAACATAACATAACCGAACGTAACTAAATTTACATATTTTAACTTAACTTAACTTAACTTAACTTAACTAAATTAACTTAACTTGATTAAAATAACTAAACTTCAACTTCAACTTAGCTCTAACTAAATTAACTTTATTAACTTTAATTTTTAATTATATTATGTATAAGTCTCATCAACATCTTTATTAACCTTCAGCTCAATGCGCTCATTGTCACAACAATGCAATGTGTGAGAATAGAAGCTGCATATGCAAGACGCCCTTCCAGGGGGATGGACAGTACTGCATCAACTGTAAAAGCTGTTCCCCCGAAGCGATATGTTTGAAAGCAGGTGGGAGATGTATGTGCCCAATGCATTTGACAGGAAATCCTTACAAGAAATGCGTAAAACGTAAGTTCTCTTTATATTCATTCAAATACTTCTAAAATTGAACTTATTCATATACATGTATGTATAATGTAATCTTTTTAATCTTTTTCTCACTTAACATTTTATTTAATAGAAATTTATTCAAATTAGATATCGATTTTTTTGTGGATAATTATATAACAATTTAACAAAGATGTAATGACAACTAGTTTATATATACATAGCTAGTATTTCAAAATTATTCTTTAAAGAGATAAATAATGACGAAATCAAAGGGATATCGTAGATTACATGTGATCAGGGACTACTGAAACTACGTGGTTTTATTTATAGTCATTGCATGTGATATTATGCGTTTCTCTAGGTGAAAAGTGAATTATCCATAAATCGTTAAATATACTTAGTATATAAAGCATATACTCCATTACCTAATATAATATAGTGTTACCTAATATATAGGTCAATACAGATACTTAAGGTAAAAGAGGTGCTTTTATTCATATGTTAAGAATACTTAATATTATTTTCATTACTTTAACATTTGTTTTAGAATCCCCAAATATGTGCATTGCATCTATTTTTGCCATTGTAATCATCGATTTCACCGGTATGTTACTAGCCCAGTTTAGACTTTTGCGAAGGTGTTTTCTGCAGCTGAGACGAAAAAGCCTGGAGTGTGCCGTGTGGGGGTATGTACGATTTAAAATATGTTTTCTTATTTGTGTTATTTTACAATGGTTACAGTATTATAACTGCTTAAAGAAACTATATAATTTATCGAGTAATATTAAGAGTATATTGAGACAATAATACTATAAGTTATTTTACAATTATGAACAAATATATGATATGAAATAAATCATAAGATTATTTGTTTCATGCAAAAACATTAAACAGAATACAGTTATAACTGGCATATAATTGTATATCATATGTATATGCAATTGTTTGTATGTTATACTACATAGTTAATAGAACTATTATGCATATTCTTCTTTGCACTATAATATACCGATATAGGACAATAGCGGTGCGATATGAATATAATTAACGTGAAAGATGTTATGTAACAAATAATAATGAAAATTATTAAAAGTTAAGCGGGCTATTGCAATTTATTAAATATGATTTAATGAAAGAAACACAGTTTATACATTTAGCAGAAATGTATTTCTATGTATGATAGACGATCTTACATAGACAAATTTAAAGTATTCTATATAAATACATTGTTTGTTATTATACCAAGCCAAAAATTAAAAATTAAAAATGACAAACGTATAACACTATAACTGCTCTGAAAATCAATAGCAAAACACCCATATCTACAATAATTTGTATAATATTGTAAAAAGAATGTGCAGCTTTTCTAAAGAAGTTCTATTTTGTAAAACTTTTAGCTCTTCTAATATATTATTTTTATAAATCATAACCCTTACTAACCATTAAAGAATCCGGGAAAATCCATTTGTATAATATTTGTCTATTATTTGTCTATCCATTTACAGCAAATCTTTGAGAGTATCAGATAAGCAACAACAGGTAACTAAAATCGCCGAAAAGCCTACCAAAACTTCTGACTTGGCCTTGAAAGCTTCGAAAATAAAAAAGAACTCTATTTCATCAGGAGCGTCCTCAAATGATGACTGTACCACAATTCAAACTGGTCACATCTTTGATAGTAGTAAGAGCACAGACGAAACTGATTGTGTAACTGAGGCAAGTGCTTTCGAAAAATCGATACAATGGACAACCCGAAAGTAGCAGTACCTACTTTAAATTCTAAATGTTCATTACGCTGTACATTAAATCTAGAGTAATGCGGTATTTATCATGTATAGCTACTACATAATATTATACTATGTGCGTAGTAAAATTGTTAACAATATCCATATAAGATTCGGATATATATTTCTGTATATAGTAACGAGCAACATCAGTTTTACTGTAGTCATACTATATTATAATGTTTATTATTAAACATTTATATACATTATATTAACTATTGTAACTCCTTGAATAAGCAGCTGCTACCTATAATACATGTTTTCAATTTATAAAATATATTCTTTAGATAATTTTAAATATATATTATACTTTATTCAAAGCAGTGTTTTAAAAATATACATGTTAAGATATTAGCGTTTGTGTTGATGTGTTAGCATACGATGTAAAATAATAAATATTGAAGAATATGATTAACTGGATAATTATAATCAATATAAAGAAAATATGAAATTAGACAGTCCTATTTTATAGTTTTTCCTGTAAACTCAATGGTTTTTCCCATGTCTTGTTGTAATCTTGTTAGGTAATCAATATTAATATCCTTATTATATTATTAGAATAATATATTCTATATTATCAATAAAAAAATTACTATCATTTTTATCAAAATAAAACGACAGCGTCGCAAAAAAGAAAGCCAATAAATGAGCTTTTCAAAGCAACAAAGTTAAAAGTATATTGATGATGTAGTGCAACCATTGATGAAATTAATATAAAAAGGGCGCCAAGATTTAATTGTTAAAATACTTACTGTTAAAAATGCATAAACACATAGATCAATAGGTAAACATATGTATATATCTAAACCGGAAAATTCACGAAAATGAAAGAAAAGAAATTGTAACAAAATTCTTGGCAATGATACATTTTTACAGAAGCGGACAAATCCACGTGATTAGTTGTTAAAATTAAGGCAATTATTATAAATAATTTTTATGATATACACATGTTACTTTATGATCTATGCAAAGATTATATAAGAAATTCTTATATAGTCGTTGGATTTAAGTTTAAGCATTTTTAACAGCAAGTGTTGTAACAATGAAATAATGGCGTCCACTTTATATCAATTTCTTCAATGGCTGTACCAAAGATAATTGAACATAATATTATCTATTATCTTTGTGTTGTATACTACATATTTTCAATACCATTTTAATTTTTGCTTTTGAAAAGCTCGTTTCGTTTTTATTTTGTTAATAATAACAAGAAGAAGAAAAAACACTTTTTCATCGAAATTGATATTTTTCGAAAAAGTATCTACAAATCCTTCTTGTCTTAAAGGTTCAATTTAGGTGCGTTTTGCTATGTGATTAGCGATTAAGTTGATACCAAAAAGGAGATTTTGATTGCACTCTTATAGCCTGATTTATTAACTGTCAAAGGTGTAGGTAGACCTTTTCTCTTTAGTATTAATGACTATAGAGCTACTGCTAGCATTTCTCAATCTAATCACAGACGTTCTTACGTTCTTGACTTGACGATGATACCACATTGTTTAATCTAGTGTAACATCTATCAAGGCGATATCATTTACTGTCTTTTTCTTGTTTTGTGCTACAGCATCGTATAATTAAACATTTAAAATATTGTATAAAATTTGTATTTAAAATGTATAACCGAATTGTATGTTAAACTCAGAGAGATTGAATAATTGAATAACTTATTGTTTATCTTTTTCTATAGTTAAACCAAAGATAGTAGACTATGGACCATAATTTACTATCAGGGAGTTCAACTGTTTTATAAATAATCATTTTCAAGCACCATTTTATAAAAGCATGTAAGCATAATTAGGTATCGACATAGCATTATCGACAGAAATCAATAATCTACAGACAAAGTATAATTACTATTTACTCGACTATATCATGGTCACATGCCGTTGTAATTTGTAAATCATTAGACGAAATCCAACGTACTGATTTTATTATAATGTAATATAGACAAATTAAACTGTACATTGTATTAAGTTATAAATTTATTTTATCAATTTTTTACTGCAATGAACAAGATACGATACGTCTACATACATATAAATGAGTACACTTAGAATTAAGAAAATTAGAATAAATATATAATATAGTATCTAAATAATATGTAGCATTGTAAGTACCAATAATTGGAAAATAATTAAAATTTTAAAATGGAGTTTTGAATAATAAATTTTAAGAAAAAGTTGTACCTAAATTCAAGTACTTTTAACATGCGTAAATATAAAAAATAAAAATTATATATAGCATTATTTTGCGATAAGTTTTGGGTCACTCAATACTAGCATTTAACTGCGTACAGTATCAATAAGAATCGCAACCCTGTATATAATTACTTTATATTATTTGTTCTATTATGTGTGCTACAGAATCGTCATAGAATCTCATCATAATAGAGTTTTTTCTGTTTTACTGTATTGTTAGATATGTATTAATTCTAATATTTGATTTGTGGATTTTATTATTTTTGGTGTTGATAACTGTGTATTTATTTATTTTAAAACATTTATGGTGGAAGTTAAAGCTCCATAAAATTGCTGAGGCGCTCCTCATTGTTATAATTTTAATTATTAACACACAAAACGATCAATCTTCTTGAAACAATCATAAAAATGGATTAGAAACCTCAGTTAGTTGATTTCTAATATTATTTTCTTATAATAGTTTCGCATTTTCTTTTTATATAATGATTTTCAAATTGAAGAAGCTCCTCAATTTAAAACAATTTCAAATTCTACTCCATGGAAAAAAATGAAAAAATAGCCTTGTATAAAAACGGACAAACCGATTAAAAGTGGATTTCATAATTAAAAAGATTAAATAGTTTATATAAAACAGTTAAAACAGTTCCTCTTATTATAATAAGAGGAAGAAACGCTTGTCATCGAAATTGACCTTTTTTTTAATTATCTAGAAACCCTTTTAAAAGTATTTCTTTGGTGCATAGTGTTCCTTAGCGCTTGGTAATTATGTTGTTATCAAAAATGAACTTTTTTGTGCATTTTAGCCTGATTTATTAGCGGTCAAAGATTGGTATATGCTTCTTTATTAGACATCCTAGTCATTAATGCTATACATAGTATTAATGACAGAGCTGTTAGCATCTCTCTAGCTAATTGCTGACGCTCTTGTTTTTGGCTTGACGATGCTACCGCATTGTTTAATTAACTATTTAAGCAAGAAAGTTTAACTAAAAAATTTCACTTAAAATTCATTGATTGAACTAATTACTTTAAGTTACAAAATATAGAAATTTTAAACTTGTTTATTGAAAATTCAATATTCATGTTCATAATTAACAACGTATTACTTGAAGTTAAACAAGTAATAAAAACATTATTTTCTATTAAAAAGCATTTTATACCCTTAAGAAATTTTTCTCACCCTGTGCGGGACTAAAAGGATTAAACGTGTTCAGATTGATAAAACTTCGATGACTTTGAGTTTTTGATATTCATCATGATTATGGAAAGTTCAACAAGACTTCATTTTATATGGATATTAATACTAAGTAAGTAAATATGCCCACTTTAATTTCTTCTTCCTAATATTAGTACTAATATTTACTAGAAAAAGTGTCAATTGTAATTATTATTATTCATTTAATTATTATTTGTAACAAAGAATTTGCAAGTAAAAATTAATTGTTGAGAAAAAAGGATTTTTGAAGGGGGGAGATGGGATCCTCCACCAATTTGTTCACTTGCGGAATTACATACTTTAATTTTACAAACATGAAATAAATTTGGTATTATATATTAAAAACTATTATTATATTAATATATACGATATGATATACGGTGAAAAGTTCAGTAAACAAATGATTAATCAAGAATAGAAGTTGTAAAAGATCTGCAGTTATTTGATATTATGTATTTTCTCGCCATCACACCATTGTCTATGTAAGTTCATCTCCCGATGAATGTTTAACAATGCGATACCAGTAAGTCGCACGGATGAAATATTGTTTCTGAAATTTTAGAATACATAAAAAAGAATAGTTTTTGTAATATACCTGAGAAATGTTTTGTCCTTTTGAATGTTGAGAATGAGCGTTCTGCTTCGCAAGATGTGATCGGTATTGTACAGGCCGGGTGTAAAAGTGTTCTGACATATGAAAACATGTCACTGTCAGCAGCAAATGGTAGGCAGGTTTGAAATTGCATCTTGTGAAAGATTGTCTTTGGTTCTGTTATTCTAGAAAGCTTTCCATCGCTTCATTTCAGTTTATTTAAAAAATAACATTACACAATAAATAATAGGTACAGTGTATTTTATTAAATAAATATAGCTCTTACCCTCAATAAATGCGGTGATGGCAAATCATCGTTCCAGAACTCTAAACATTCAAACACATTGTCATCCAGATCTGCAGTAACAATCAGTGAAGGAAATAGGTTCAGGTGGGACATAATTGGAGAATCTTTATTGAATTGTTCATTCAGTTGAGAATTCAAGTGATTCATAAATGGGATGACAATAGACTTTTTATAATATTCTTTAGATATTGAAGCCATATTTGATCTGAAAAGAAAATTCATTTTCGAATTTATTAAAGTTTATTGAGAATTGAACATTTTCTCTCGTTATATAAAATGTTAACATTTTTATTTATTATATCAATAATCTTACCTGTGAACTTATCTTCCTTTTGTCCTTGGCATAGTTGTTTCTGATCCAACTTTTTCAGTGAGATTCTGAGCCTGAGTAGAACAATCATCAAAAACGGAATCAATCTCTTGCCTCAACTTCCTCAGATATAATTTTTCTGCATCAATCATACTTTACTGCTCTGAAAATATTGTGATCTCTCTTCTGCAGTTTGGCTGACAATGGCTCCAAGGATGCGCAGTTCAAACAAATGACAAATGTGCAGATAGTAGAAACGTTTTTGAGAGTATGAACAAGTCCACTTGCTTTGATTTTTGACTCGGCATCCCATTTCCAATCAGAATAGTCTTCAAAAAGATCCTCATTCCCACAAATGATTCTATAAACCTAATGACATAGAGATACATTTCGTACAGTGCAGTAGAGAAGCAATCATGACCTTCGGTCCATCTTGTTTTGCACATTCAAGCAGTCATGTTTTTTTTCGATCAGGAGCCAAATACAGTAAAATTTAGCGTTGCTTTTTAGAGCTTTGTTTTAGGAATTGATACAATGTGTTGATTATATCAATAAGATTTCGGACTTCACGAATTTGTGAAATAGAAGTGATACATAAACTGAGGACATGTGAATGACAATGTGTAAAAATTGCTCTTTTTTATTTTTTTTAATGGTTTATCTTTCAGGAAATAACATAATCCATACTAGCCGAGTTGGTTAAGTGGTTCATTAAAATTAAACATTATGGTCTGATCCTGGATCAAACCCCAGCTAAGATGACAATTAATTTTTAAATATTTTTTATTAAAAAAATTGGAATATATATATTGGGATATATATTTGAAAATAAATTTAAATAATATAGTACATATTTGTATCGCCTCGCCTGTGTCATTTCGCTTAGAATGCTTAGTAGAAAATTCAAATAGTTTTGATTGATGTTTTTGAGAGGACATTTTGTTTATTTTTAAATATGGTAATACTTTATTAGGTAACAAAGTAGTAAAACAAAACTTATTTATAAAAAAATATTTTACTACATTTATTAAAAAAATGACATATACTTATTTTATAACATATTTATAAAAAGGTCATTCTTAGGGGTTAAGTTAATTTTTTCAGGGGAGGGGTTCCTCCCTTGGTTGTGCCACTGCGTGTATGTCTGTGCGACTGGTTTATAATTATTGGCATTAATAATAACATAGAAAATAAGACAATTTGTTAAAATTGATAGCGAATAAATAATAATTATTTATTTAGGTTTATTACGTTTATCTTTAAACATTTGACGTGTTACATGTAGAACTAATTTTATTTCAGTTAGATTTAAATAAAATTGAGCTATATCATAAATATAAACATTATTATTAATAATATAGTTAGAGTTATTTATATATACATTCAAACATTAATATTCTTTAACGTGTATTTTGGATGGAGTATTGATATACGCACATTGTACATGTCTATCTTACTTAAAGTAAATGCTTAAGAATGTTGAATGTATTATTTAATTAATATGTTAGTGTTACATATTTATGCATGTACTTATATTGAGTCGGTCGGAATGTACTGCTTAATATTCAAATTGAGGATAACGTGACTAGTTTAAAAAATATAAATGCTTATATGTCTAAAAAATATACAATATCTAAATACAATACAATATAAATATTTATTATTATTTTAATAAACATTTTTTTAAATTTTGATTGTCCATAATTCATATGTGACACTTTTTTTATCCTATGCCTTTTGCTGTATACTTATATAATATAGTTTACATTACATTTTAATTAATCACATTCTTAATTTTTTAAATTGTTTTTGTCTAATTTTAGGTCAACTGTAAATAACACTATAATTGAAATACGAATAAATTTTCCTAATTTTTATTAAGTCCCAAGCTGTTTGATATTTCAAAGAATATATCCTTTAGTTAGCTCAAATGATACTGGCTATAGATCGCCAAATAATATATATATATATACTATAGTGAAGTAATGAGTATGTTCTGCTCAGAAGAATATAAGTCAATAAAACCACAATAATCCCACTTTTCAAATATACTACTTCGGTAATTACTGATTCCATGGAGACTAAGAAGTAGAACAGTGCTGTTTCACTCTTATTAAAGCTGTTTTATTTATTATTGTTATCAAGTGTTAGGCTAACTGATGAGCTTTAATAATAGCTAAACAGCGCTGTCCTAGTTTTCCTTGGTATCATAATATACAGAAGTATAAGTATATTTGAAAGTGGGATTATTGTGGTTTTCTTAACTAATATATTACTCTTTCTCCTTTCCAATAAGACTAGAAATTATAAGAAATTCTATTACCTTCCGCTGTGAATCAATTTTGAATTATAAATTCCATTAAAAAATCCTTGAATTTTTTGCAGAATGGACATAAAAAAGTTAAGAAGATAATATGAAAGGAAAAATATTATGCACAAAGCTATAGAAATGATAGCGATGCGATACATATGATTGTATGATTGTTAAATTGGATTTTTATTTAGACAATCATATGATTTGGGAGTATCTCTCTGAAAATGTGTGATAAAATACTGAGAATATTATTATTGATTTTTGGATATAAAAATATGTTTAACCAAATAAACCATTATCTTGATAAAACCACGTTACAATAAAGTTTGTCGTATAAGGTTTAACCGGTTTAAAGTTCAATCTTTTAGATGTATAACCAACAGTAGACGTCATATTGAAGCTTAAATAATAAATATAGATTTAGAAGCTGATAAATCTTGCCCTCTTGTTTATTTTTTACTATATTCGATTTTATCAAAATCTTTCTAAAAAGTATTATAGTAAATGATTTCGTTATAGTGGATGTTATATCAATAATTCCTACATCTTTAAATTTAAAGAATATTTTTAAATGTATACAGCTTTTATTTTGCAAGTCTAGGCAAGAAGTTTAGATATAGTTTTTGAAGAGAAAGATTTAAAAAATATGACTTTGACATGATACACATTTGAGCTTTTTTGGAATATTACCGAAGTTTTGAAGAAAATAGGTGTCAACTTGATTAACATCTGGATCAAAGTCTGGATGATTTAATTAAATTACTAAATTCCATTTCATTATTGCTAAATTATGGATACATATATTTAGCACCATATTAAACTTTAATCAGATTTGGTAGATTTTGTGACTTCACAGCTCATGAATATTGAATCTGTCAGGTCGACAAAGCTATGTTTTATTTGATTATTATTATACTGTATACATATAGGTAGTGAATGATTTACTTTGAATGATTGTTTAATACTCTCTATTTAAAAAAAATGGCATACACCTCCTTTTTCAGTTAATTGTGGCATAGTATGGCATTTTAAACCACACAGCAGCTATGCATTTATTTTATAATCAATGTTAGTGACATACCTCTATAGCATAGTAATTATTCCAATATTTAAAATATTTAATCCGTTTTAATCGGTTTAGTCCTTTAAAAAATTCTTATAACAATGAGGGCCGCTCTTTTTGTATTTCTGTTGAATTTGGTAGAATGTATCAATAAACTAAGAATGGTTGAATTTGCAGCGAATTTTCTGTTTCTCCTATTAAATTCTTTTTTCTCCTAGACAAATGCCATTATAGATACTATACATTTTATGACATATATCAGTTATGGATAATCAACTTTATGCCTATAAACTTTATATAGCTTAATTGTATGCTACTCAAATGCGAATATATAGAGAATATCAAAATTTAATCACTTACTATATATTTTTTCTTTAATATTATTGATTGTATTTTTCTATTCAGCAATGCGTGCTTTGATATCTTCAAGTCAAACATATCGTAAGTAAATATTTCTTATTGATTTATTTCCTGCTATGAACATTAATTTGTTTACTTTATAGTTTTTGATGTTATTTGTATAAAGTAAATCTTACTTAAAATATAATCAAAATAAGACTCCCATTTCTATGAGTAAAAAGTGATCCTTATTTCAAGATTAATATTGCCCATAGCCTCCATTCGCGTGCAGTAAAGTTCGGACCAAGCTGGATTTTAACTGATTAATCAACGTATGCAAGTTGTGCATAGGTCACTACTAGTCCTATTACTACTAGTTCTGCCAAGGAGTATTTTGGTACCAGTTTGAGCAACCAAGGTTATTATACATCATTTTAAAGGTCTTACACAAAGGATTTCACAAATGTATGATAACTTTATGTAGAAAATAGCTTTCATGAGATACAGCCATTTTACTAATTTCCTATATTAAAGAATGGGAGACATTTCTATGTTTTTGACCCAATTTACGTGAAAACGGACATTTTAGAGAAAATAAAACTATTATAAAAAACTTTGAATATATTAATGCATATTCTTTTGTTCCTCTATGTGTTTTCTACGCAATACAAGTGAAATTAGATGGATAAGTCATACTATTTATTTTCTATAAAGATTTGAATATTAGTTCGCAAGTTAATATATGCCTAAAATAGTCTTTAGTACTAATATTCAAATGTTTATTAAAAATAAATAGTATGATTTATCCATCTAATTTCACTTGTATTGTGTAGAAAACACTCAGAGGATCCAAATGATATGCATAAATTTATTCAAACATATTAATAATAGTTTTATTTTCTCGAAAATGTCCGTTTTCACGAAAATTGGGTCAAAAACATAGAAATGTCTCCCATTCTTTAACATAGGAAATTAGTAAAA
>JAYRBW010109613.1:0-18374 GCA_036023295.1 Invenusta paracnida
ATGTCGTGTTTATATATGTGCATTTATGTATATGGCCATTGTTGCCATGCTCCAAATGTCAAATTTTTTGGAGCATGAGATTTTTGTAATCTCTATATTCATAAATATTCACAAAAAAAATTTGGTACTATTATCCTGCGTGTAACGATAATTTCACTAAGGAACCTCACTACTAATGATATGGTCTTGTGTGTATTCATCAACAGTATACATATAAGTATATAAATGTATATCATTTGCTAAACATATTTACAGTTGGTTATGGTTTGCAAATGATATGAATTCATATAGAATATATATCTCTGTATTTAATGTTCTATGACATACATTACTTTCATTATCAGATTTTAAAATATTATTATTCTCTAGAAAATAATTCATATTATAATATGTATATGCATTTATTTTATTGTGTGGTATATTTAGCAGTTGCACTTAGCTCATTATTCTAAGAATTAAAATATTATTGTCCTGGTATAATGGTTTATATTAATATATATATGTGTGTGCTTACTCTTAGTGAGCTAAATAGTGCTTAATATTATTTACCACCCTATAAAGTAAGTAGTATGTGACTATACAGTTTCACCTCCTGGTTTAATATTGTTTAAAAAATAAAATTGTAAATACAGTACAATTCGCCTATATCAAATTTATCTATATAAAGGTTTTTTAAATATCCTGATTTCCCTCTCCTCTGGCCATAATTTTTATATATTACCAAGTTTGTCTGTATCGAATATTTACCTGTATCAAGGGTTTTTATCTCGTCTTCAGACTTTGATATACGTGCAAATTCTACTGTAGCTTTATTTTTGTGTTATTATTAACACTAGATTTACTTTTTTTCTCACTAATTAAATATGTTTCAAAATATATATATATTGAAATATTGAGAAAATTCTATTGTTGTTTTAATGATATATAGCAATATATATTTAATATATATATGTAACCTATCTTAGAATTTACCCCATGTTTTGTTTGAGCCCCATAAATATTAATAAAAAAACTCTATCGCTGCTTAAGGTGAATAACCTTCTTATTCATTAAAATATTTGTTGTTTATTTTAATTATACATTACATTATATATAATTATTTAAATTTGGATATTTTATTCTTAGTGATAGGAATGGGTATATTTTTATTTAAATTAAGATGATAATGGTGGTTAATTTTTATTCCATACATAGCTATACAAGTTTTTAATAATAGCTTTTCATTACAATTTTCATTTAACATAATTTAATATTTTGTTTTATTTCATTTATTTTTAAAATGTATTGTGTAATATCATATTTAATAACTTTATTTTTTCTACTGCAGTAAATGGCTGATCTCACAATTCGGTATGCATCATCTATGGCAGATGCTACTTTCTACCAGAAGAGCAGTTTACTTATCCAAACCATATCAACAACTAGAAAACAACTTGATGAAAAGATAGTCCAATCTAACGAAATGTAAATGAACTATATGTTTCAGACTACTTATAATATTTAGTACTCTTTTAGTATTATTTTATTTACGATCGTAATATCTGTAATAACTCAAATTTACAAGTTTGTTATTTCCTTTAATATAACTCCATTATTTTTGGAGGTACTTTATAATTGTCTAATTAATCTTTTCTAAATTGCTATTTCTGATAATGCTTATAGTTCATCTTACTATGGTTTAAACTATAATTTTAAAATCCAAATATGAAATCTTAAACTGGGTATCTTTTCTACATTTGTATGTCAATGTACATAATATATATTTCTATTTTTTCGTAATTATCTGTTAAAATGTTTTTTATCCTATGCCATATTCTCAGTTGTCGTTTTCTATGCTCTGACAACCCTGAAGAAG
The DNA here is from genome assembly GCA_036023295.1 of Invenusta paracnida. Classification (NCBI taxonomy): domain Eukaryota; kingdom Metazoa; phylum Platyhelminthes; order Proseriata; family Coelogynoporidae; genus Invenusta; species Invenusta paracnida. Next base: position 1,856 of record JAYRBW010109613.1, read on the forward strand.
TAACCGAATTTCATTCTTTGTCCGAGACATTTCGTCCTGTAATTTGGCGACTCACTGGAAAGATCGGTGTCCGCAGAGTATGTTAAGTCACTCATAATGCATTTAGTGATGTGAATGATACTTTGTTTTAAAATATATCTAATGAGTACTTCAGATTAATTTACAAATACAATTTTTATATTTTTGCTATAAATCTAACATTATAAGTGACATTTTTTAATACAGTATTGCGTATCATATGAATTTTTATCAATTTATTATTGATTTTACTTAATTATATTGGCTGTCTGTATATCAGAGAGACGCTCCAGAAGAAATGGCAGATGGCATCTCTCGAATTCTATCTGTTCCTGAATTTATCAACTTCTCTCAGAAACTTAAACTCTTTGCTTTAATTCTCAGTTCTGGAGTCGCACCCGAAATGCAATCTGCGTAAGTGTCAACGATTCTTTGTTTAAAATTAGTATTCTTTATTGTTAGTTTTCTTCGTTTTCAAATAAGTAAAAAATAAATTATGTCGTTTAAATTACAGTAGGTATGTTATAATTTATTGATTTCTTGTTGAAAATAAGGTGAGTGTAAAAAGTTGTGCATGTTTGTGGTCAGATTAACTTATTCATTTTAAGCTTTATATACATAATTAATTTCTCAGTTTGGAAATCTTTAAACTTACTCTGAGTCTAGTGAAACTTCCATGTTATTAATTGTGTATTTTTATATTTATATGTTGAACTGGTAAACTTATTTTCATGTAAAACCTTGTTATGTACATTATTATTGTATTTGATTTTTCTGTAACACCAGCACTCATAAAGGATAGTAAGTATCGTAGTCGCTTGTATTTCTAAAAATATTGTAATTGACTGGCTGATATTAATGACATTGGTAGGCTACATGGCTAGATGTGCTTCTAGTTCAATTTTTCGAGATAGTTATGTGTGCTTATTATTAAGGAAATGATTTTGAAGTGTTGCAAAATATGATAAGACGTCGAATCCGAAGGGGTTATAAATCCGAAACTACATTTCTGTTTTTTATAAATTAATACAGATTTTCCCAATAGTACCTGTTAATTAAAAAAATATATTTACAAGTGACTTTATTGAATTATACTGTACAGTACGCTATTAGGTGTTTTGTAAAGCAAATGCGGTAATACGAAGCCAAAATAAACAATGTATAGACATTCTAGTTAGTATAATAAATATATAGATAAAACGACACTAAAACACCATTGTCAATCCCGAATATGTAATGTATATATATATTTACAGACCAGAAATGAGAGGAGATCATAATCCCGTCCTCTTGAAGCCAGACGACAACGACGAATGCATAATCTGTTTTGAAAGAATTCCTAATGTTATCCTGCCCTGCACACACGCCTTTTGCTACAACTGCCTCCAGCAATGGTAACTTTCATGCATTAGTTATTGATTTATACAAAATTTAGGCAACATAGAAGAAAATTTGATATTTTGTTAAAGATATTGATATTATTAACAGTTTAAAACTATATACTACCTAAAATAAAAACTTTAAACTATACATTTTTTAAAGTCAGTATGTAGCCTATTATAACGAAATAGTTTATTTTAAGTTAGGTTTATTGAACATAAAATAAGTAGACTGTCAATTGGGCGCAATGAAAAAAATCTACAAACTTATGAATAAGAACTTTTATTGTAAACAATAATTGTCTACTTTGAATTTCAAAAAAGAATAGTTAACCATAAATATATATACATGCACTACATAAATTTACTTACTTTAATTTAAACTGTTAGTACATGTTTACCAGCTAAAAGTTACATTGTTAATAGTATAACTATAAGCATTTTTTACTTCTCGTTTTAAATTATTAGTTTCGTTCTAGTATGGACAACGTCAGGAAATAAAGTATGTAATACAATAAATAAGGTTTATATACTAATGAGTACAACTTACTCAATGTATTACTTATTTTGTTCCTGACGATGTACATACTAGGACGAAACTAGTCGAAATAAATTTATTTGTAAATTTGATTATCGTTGCCTTTATTTGATATTATAAACGTATTTTTTACTGTACAATATTTATTAAAACGTTATTAATTGAATACAATTATTAAAAAGTCAAGTTTAAAAGATCATAAGAAGTGCCGATATAATGGCAAAGAAATAATTGCGTTTAATTTATTGTAGAAACGCCAACAATTATATTGACACTAACGCGATTTTACACTGTCAAAAAATCTGAATATGATGTGACTAATTAACAATTTATATTTAATGCTACTTATTTTCATTTTAAATTACAAATTGTTCTAGACATAATTTATTTTTATTATCTCACCATGTATAATTAATTAAATGCTTTATAGTTTTTATCACTCGAAATTTGATGAAAAGAGCTGTTTATAGATTAGCTGTAACTATTATTGAATTCAACTGAATTAATTGTATCATTCATAACAACTATTACATATTTGTTTAATTGGGGAATAACGTGATTTTTATTTTATTGGTTTTATTTTTTCAACGAGATGTGTCGATTATTGGAGTGCCAAGTCGTCTCTTTAGCATATATGTCGAGGATCTGACACTCTCTAGATTGGTTTCTGGATTGCCAGGAAATTTGTAATTGTCGGTCAAACTAAATGGTACATTCCTACCCAACAGAATATGTTATATTCTTCCAACATAGGCCTTGATTTACGTTAGGTATACATATTATGTTTTACTTCAATAAGTTCCGCCGTGCAGACAGCTGAATTTGAAAAATATATTAACCAACTCCTCTCGTTTTCCCCCTTTCCCAATAACACTACGTTCTACAATCACTTGAACAAATGAACGAATATTAGGACTTTCATTCATGAGGGCTCCCGCGAGGGCACCACTTGCCCCATCTGTAGGGAGGGTAAGGCTGGGAGTGCAGACGCCTGGAGTCTGGTGACCCCTCCGGATGCCCAAGAGGTCCGCGGATCGATCACCGCTTCCATGCGTCAACTGGTTGAGCATTGCGGTACACCTCTTCCCCAACCTGCCATCTTGCCGCAATCACCAGTATTGCGTCCTAACTAATTCTACTGGACGGTGATGATTTCATAGTGTTGAGGACACAGAAATAAAAAAATATATGTACGTGATAGACTGGCATTCTGGATTTTTATCGTTTATCTAATGAAATTGCTTTATCTTCAGTTATGACTATCTGCTTAACCAAATGAAATATAATTTTGTTGATCTATTCTGCGGAGTGGAAAAGAATGCATCTTAGCAGAGTCATTGCTCAAGCAAAGTAAAATTTCAATTCTCTCGCATTATTTACGTTATTTATTATAGTTATATTTGTGTTTTCTTCTCAAACACAATTATAATGGACTCTGTGTGATAAGAATACTTCAAATGAAAATTCTACCTTTATCCAATCGTATTTACTGAAGTGATTATCGAGATAATAACAGTAAAAGTGTTATGAATGCTAAAAGTGAAAGTCGCTTTTCTATATGCTTTTATAGCCTTTAGACGACTAGGAGTTTTTTTTGTGTAAACACACTCAAAGTAGTTTGTCTTATATTACAGAAACTATTAGTTTAGTTCGGTAGAATGCCAGTCTATACATAAATATATTCCGATGTCTATGATAGTATCCTTTGCCAAAAATATTTAAGTGGAGCATATACATTTTCATTATCATAATGAAGTACTCATTCATTCTAGAAGAAATATTTACCAAAAGATTTTCATGTTCTTCCCTTAATTCATCTAAGAGTAAGAAATAAAACTAAACTTTAATAATGATTTTATTTGTCAATAAGATAACCATTTTTTAAATGTCTGTTATTTATGCCTGCTATTTAATATATTATTTTAAATTAAAAAATACTGTCAATCTTTGAAAATTATAAATTATCTTTAAATTTGTATTTTGCCTTACAGTAAATTTGATGATATCGTTAAACTTTACATACACAACTCATTTCCTTTCCGTTTCTCCATACCTAACTATGGCGGTAATTCATTTTAAAAATTGTTCATTACACGTGCCATATGTTAGCCCTCATGAATACTCACATTTTGACTTGCATGCTTCTTTTCTGGTGTATATAGCACATATTTTACAGGTTAAATAGTTACAATTTATATATATTAGTGTCGTATTACTTAAACATGACCAAAACTAAAAACGATGATATTATATTACATTCATGCATTACAACATTTCTTGTATTTTTTATTTTAAGTTTTTATTAAAAATAATGATATGGTTTAACATTTAAACAACACTGCTGTGTCAATTTATATTAAAATAAAAGTACATGTTTTTTATTTGATAACCCGATTATTTTATTTTTATTGTTTTACGTATTGTGATTGCAAAACATTATATTTCTGACAAGTATGTAATACACTTAGATATACAATTTTGATTTCATTGTCGTGGAATTTTCCTCTGATAACACTAGGGAACAAGTTTTAATTTTTTCTCTGTTTCTTAAATAAAATTCACTGTTTCCTACTAAATCAATAGCACTGATTACGAATCTGACATTAATTTTGCTCAAATAGGTCCAGATTTTTGTATTGATCATATTTATTTTTGATAATCTGTTAATTTTAGAGAATATGTCAATTTTAAAAAAATTTGATGAACACTGTTTTAAAAGCTCTTAGTCGTTGTTATATAAAATTGTTTTACAATATATAAAAACAACGTCTAGGTTGCGGGACGAGGACCCAGCTCTTTTTGCAACCTGCCACCCTATCCCCAACCAGACTCCCATGATAGGGTATCTGAGTATTTATAGAACCTCTTGCATGTGGCTCTCCTCTTGTATTGTGCATCTGGGGCGTCTCGTTGCAATGTCCAGCAGTAGTCTGCCATCATAGATGGGTCCAGTTTCCTTGATATCTTTTCACCATACAGCTGATGTCCTGGTGGAAGCCTGCGTTCTCCTTGCTCATCGCTTACAGCTCCCAAATTGTCGGAGAAAAATTGAGATGCCAATGCAGGAAGTGAATCTTTAACGACATGTTGCAACCGAGATTTTAATACGCCTCTTAGAGATTCTTCTCCAATTGCCGATAGTTTTGTGCCTTCACATTTCCCAGAAACTGTTTAACAACAGAAGAGAATAATTTCCATGCAGCCAGTTCCATCTGACTTAATGTTAAAAAGTTTCTATAAGCTAAAAGTTGCAGGATTCGAGGTCCAATAAATATGCCTTCTTTGAGCATTGCTTCACTAATTGATGAGAACTTGGTCATGAGATATTTAATCTGTCTCCATTTCTGTCCATTTTTAAAAATTAAATATACCTTTTTTTAATCTCTCACCCCCTCTACACTTGCGAATGAATTTTTCTTTATTATACACAAAACAGCCATATATGCTATAAAAAATTGGACCCATTTGTGCAAAATGAAGGTCATATTCGTAATCAGCACCATTGATTTAGAAGGAAACAATGGTTTTTATGCAGGAAACAAAATTTCTGTTCCCCAGTGTAATTTCTTGGTGTCTTTTTTATTTATGTAAGAGTTATATTTTTTAACTTTAAATACTTGTTAACCATTCTATTAGATATAGCTACTTTGCATGTATATATTATGTAAACAATTTTTTGGTCGTATACGCTCTTGATTTCATAAACTATTCAAAGAGCTGATATCTTGCACATATATTATTTTATATTCAGATTTTTGCCTATATTATATACTAACTAATATTATCCATGCACATGTACTTTTTATTGACAGTTATATAAATCCTTTATTTTCTTTCATATCGTATATTACTTTCGACTGTTATTATTTATCATAGAGTAATATATACTTTATTTATTTACTTTATTTACTCTATGGTTATTATAGTATACTTTTAGTATTTAGTGTCTTAATGAATCGTACAATAATATGTCACCTCAAACATGACGATCTGAAGTAGACACGCATATTTCTTTATGTGGAAATAGTCGTATAATAAATATTCAAATGTATGAATTAATTTTGCGCATAGCACTTAGATAAATATCATAATATTATACACTCATATAATAATAATAATATACAATTTACTCGTTCATCACAGAAACGTTATAGTACACTTTCTAAATTACGTAAATGTTAGTCGAGCTACTTATCATATATGGTTAGGTACATTCCATTTTATAATTATATATAATGTTATAGATATTGTTTTTTTATTTTGTAAAATATAAAAATGATACCATATAGTAAATAGATATATGTTTAAGGGCCAGTGCACAACCGTTTGCATTTGATATGTTAAAATCGAAAATAAGAATTGTTACGTAGGTACTATTGTGATGCATATCATTTTTATTCAAAAACAGTGACCTTTTAAACAATATATATAGGTTTAAGGTAATGTGGGATACTTGATCAAATTACCTAAGTATTTCTAAAATGTAATTTGTTTTTGAATGCGATTATTTACAAGCCAACGTGGGCTGGATAGAGTTAATTTGGTCCAACAAAAGCTTCGAGGCTACCTCGCAGACACACTGCGTAGTCTACATTACCCACATCAGAAGTGTCAGGGAGTACGCGGGCGGGGCCTGGGTGCCAGCGATGAGCAAGACTGCAGGCACCCGTCTTCAAACCATATAAAATAGTGCAGCTAGAATAATTACTGGGTGCTGCCGAAATACAAGAGCAGATGATGTGGAAGTCCAAGCAGACCTCGAAAGCCTAGACGTCAGGGGTAAAGCCTTGGCAATCAAAGTCTGCAAAAGGGCACATAGTTAGAAGAGATGATCATGAGACCCCTAAAGAGTGTAACCAGTAGAAATCCCAAGAAAAGACTGAAGTGCACAGGGGATGGAGAGACGTAGGTAACAAAGCTAGTATACTTGGAGAATACGCAGATGTCCCAAGAGAAAAGAGAGTCACTAACTCTGGGAACTCCCCTTGGACGGTACTGGATAACATGAGAATTTTCACATCCACAAAAGGACAGACGACGCGCCAAGACGATGCAGCCAAACGCAACGAAGAAGCCGATCGGTACCTGGCATCCCTCAATCAGGCGGATACTACAGTTTATACGGATGGGTCCGCCCTAGGAGGGACTATACCCAAGGAGGGGAAGTATCGTGATTCAGTGGGCCAACGGAGAAAAGTCAAAGATGGCGATCCCAGCGGGTAAACTATTCTCCAGCTGCTCCACAGAGCTTGCGGCCGTAGACAAGGCACTCAAAATCATCTACGAGACGGAAGATGAAAAGAAAAAAATCAGAATCCTAACAGATAGCAAATCCGCTCTTCTGTTAGACCCCTAGGACCTATGACCCCTGCTGTAAAGATTGCAACGTGGCATGCATATAGACTCAGCCGAACCCATTCTCCTAGAATGCCCGAGATAGACCAACAAAAGACTCAACACCTTTCCCTCAACCGATAAGAAACTACTTTTTAACAACTCAAAACTCGTGCTAACGTACCTGGCTGAAATTGGGCGCATATAGCACCCAGGCGCAGCCCCAGAAAAAAGAAGATGGTTATCTCCTTTCTAAGACGACTACTCTACCCAAGATTTTATGAGACTGCGGCCACGCCTACGCTGCGACCTACCATCTCTCCTACCTCAGACATATACTGTTCAAAGATGTTCGAGCAATGTTTGTGGATTTGACTGGACTGGCAATCAGGCAAGCGATTAAAGTTACGGATATGTCTGACCGGGCCGCTATCAATTTATAATCGCTGCAAAGGTATATATCTACATAATATAATAATAATATATAATAATATATATAATATATATACATTATATATATCTCTATATAATATACATATATACATTATATATATCTCTATATAATATATATACATTATATATATCTCTATAATATATATCAACACGGCGATGGAAGAACAAGTTACCAGTCTCAATCTACGCATCGTACAGATACGCTACGAGTCGATGGAATTACCATGAAAGTCGTATGTCTGTCTCATGACCGGTACACTCCTCCATCGGAGAACGCAGCAGCTGCAGTTTCAATGATGACTCCAACTGCTCAAAAGAAAAAGATGGTCCCTGCCACGCCAAAGAAACCCGCTCTGTAACGCGCGGATGTGATGGTCAAAGATGTCCCAGAAAAAATATGCTGAACTCAGGCAGGATTTGTGGATGAGGTGATTGCGACTGCTTATAAGTATCAAATTAACACTGTAACAAGATAACACGTATCACTGCTAACCATTACTTATTCCTCTCTTTTATAAATCCCATTTCATACATGTATGCTCAGTACTTTTATTTCAATGTTTTGTCCATCAATTATACGTTTTATATCTTTCTATATTTATCATAACTTCTAACATTTAGCTTTATGCATCCGGGTTAAAATATAAAGTCAGAGTAACCAGTTTACCCATATAAATAAGTATACAGTTATAGTATTTCAGATATAATAAGCACAAGTAAGATACCACAATACTGCAGTTGTGAATGTTTACGTTAAACAGTTTAATTTACGTTATACATTTAATTTAGCTTAATCTATTGGCTGTAATAATATAAATAGGTAAACATAAAATACTAACATTTTTACAGATGAAAATTACAAATAAACAGCAGAATACGAAAAAACTACTATACTAATATCCAAATCAATTGATATATTTCATAAACATCGGAATAGTTTGGGTTAGAGTAAATTGGTGTTTTAACTATTGAATAACTTCGTTTAAGCATTCTAATTGCTACACTCTTTTTAATTTTAGATCATTTGGAATTGTTCTAAGCATGTTCATTTTAAATAAATTGTAAACAGAATGTACCTTTAATGAAAGAAAATACATGATTAATTATGTCAAAAAGATTCATCTTAGTCTATTGTTTCCTTATATTGTCCAAGTACATACATATTGCTCTTATTACATCCCCTTCATTTGCAATTACGCAGGATTCGACATCGTATATTAAAATCAGAAATAATTACAAAAATTGAGCTAAAAACTAAGTTACCTCAAAATGCACAATACTTACTAAGTAAAATATCGTCTTGCTTTTTCCTTCTACATATATAAAGGTTTAATAAATAGTTAAGCGGCAATAAAGGTGATTTTATCAGTAGACACATATTATTCACTTTATGGGGTAACCCATAAATAAACTTTAACTCTAATAATTGCTAAACAAAGTAACTAAATATATTAACATAAAAATATATTTGATTCTAACTAAACGCAGACCTGCCAACCTAATGACATAATAAAGCGAGACAGTATTCCCTTGGAGCTATAGGGCCCTATAGCGAGGCAAAAGCCGAAGGCTATAGTTGCGCGGAGTGCAAAAATTCTGACATTTTGCATATGGAAATGCATCTAAAATCAATTACATCTACTCTCTCAGATAAATTTTCAAGTATTCTGCACATTTTTCATTACTAAAAAATTTCCGGCTCATTAATTTCCAATACTGTATATGTAAGAATAATAAAAACAGCCAATAATAATATGAATAATTATTATTAATTTTAGCATAAAACAATTAGAGATTACAGTTAAAATTAGTACATAATGGTGGTAAGATAGATTCTCTGGAATAACAAAAGCTTTGTAGCTTATCTAGGTTTATCCTATTTAAAAGTGGTAGATACAATTTTGGTAAGTACAAATTACACATTTTATAATATATGTATAACAATATATAATGGTATTAGAAAATTATAATTTGTCTATATAGATTAACAATAAAAAAGCTTTATAGCTTATTTAGGTTTAAATTTATAAAGCTTACAAATAAACGATTATGAAACCAATTATATAGGCGACAAATTCAACTGCTGTTATTAAAAAAAACGTTCAAAATATTTTTTAAAGCAATATGTTCAAAACGCGGTACACATCTCTACTTTCGCGGAACAGCCTCAAAAAGCAGGATTGTCCCGCGAAAAACGGGACAGTTGGCAAGTCTGCTAACGTAAGAAACTAGTGATGCTTTTTATATTCATATATATACAACCTCGAAATGCTATTTTTAATCATATAGCTAACAAAACAGCAATAATAATAATTTTACACGATAAACAACTTAAATAAATTAGTGATACAAATATCGCCTTGCTTTTCCAGCTTCTATACTATAATGGTTTAATAAATAGTTAAGCGACAATAAAGGTGGACACACATATTATTCACTTTATGGGGTAACCCCTAAATAAACCCAACTCTAATTTTAATAATTGGTAAACAAAGTTAACATAAACATATATTTGATTCTAATGTACGAAACTAGTGATACTTTTTATATTCATATACAATCTCAAAATGCTATTTTTTAATCATATAGCTAACAAAGCAGCAATAATAATAATTTTACACGACGAACAACTTAAATAAATTAGTGATACAAATATAGATTATATTTTGCAGTAAAAACGTTAATGTACAACCATACTATAAATACAATTTACTGTTCTTCTGATAAAGATTTGTAAAGTTCTGTAATTGTGCTTTTTCTGTCTAAAAGATTAACTGTTGAGGCAGCTTTGGTGCGAACACGAGTGAGAAAAAGATCCTTGAAGGACGAGCAACCTGCAATATTAATGCAAAATCAATAACATTTATTTTATTGTGGAAGAAATTATTTTGGGCATAGTAACATTGTTAGATACATGAACATACTTTAACAAAACCATAATAAATAAAAGCTTTATTGTACACACACAACTTTATATTTATTGAAACATTAATGTAAAAAATAATATACGCCTATCGATTTTATAATGCTTATAACGTTTGCAGCAATATTTGTAATAAAAATGTAAACGTTTTGTAGCTCTGCAGACATTGCTTGCAATATGTGGCGCTTTACAAAATATACATATTATTATTAAAGATTTAAACAATTTGCCTTTATTTCTATAATAGCAATTAGTTACAAAAGGATACATCCAGAGTTTAAAATACTTACTTTGATTAATAGGGACAGTTGGGGCAACTTTGATCTTCTTAGTGGCAACTTCTTCTTCTGAGGTGTGTTCATTACGTGACGATGAATTGGACGGAGTAGTGTTTGACCTGAAAAAAAAGTGCTAGCCCCTTATTACTCCAAATTGATTATTTGTGCCAGTTTAATTAAAAGGGACTGCATAACTACTATATAATAGATTTTGCGGTTATTTTGTCCTAAACACTGTGGTCACATAGCAAGTAAAAAATATGTTTAAAATCCCTTTAAATATGCAGTTTTATTTGAAACGTTTTTAGTAACTTTTAGGCATGCTAAAATCCTATGGCACATTCAAATACAGTGCCATAGGAAAACATAGACAAGACATACATGATGACAATGTAGTAAACATGGCTGCATCCAAGAGGCTTAAAACATGCTCCTATGTAGACTTACTGATATACTAAATGCTTTACATACGAAAAATAAACCCGTCCCTCAACACACAAACAGACTCCATCAGAGCTAAACTATTGTCTTAATTTTATTCATTTTCTGTCTATGCACGTAGGTTCCGTTGGCTTTATTGCTAGCTTAATATTTGGTTTGTTTCATTCCTAAGTCGCTTTACGTATTGATTATATAATCTGTACTCACTTTTAACGATATATCTGTAGTCTCTGTTCTTATAATATTTATTAATGGTTGATAACGCTTTAATGTACGAAGCGAAACGTCCCAATAAATTATACTTTTATCGCTATTATTCATTTCTAACATTAAGAATTAGCATTTATATGTATATATTGAAATATTTGTACTACAAATAAATTTTTTTTATAGAATTTCGATCCATTCCAAACACACCTCTTGATTTCAAGACTGGCTACAATTTTCTTATCCAAAACAGCCATGCCAGTTGGTTTGACATCTTTTAAACCAGTGTCCGGACGACCCGTAGTTCGCAAAAACCAGCTCAGTAGATCATTGTGACCACGAGAAATATCCGAGTAGACACGAAGGAGATACTCCAGCTCAGTTAAGATAATACGATTCTGCTCCTCGCTATTAAATAAAACACAATAAAAATAAATAATATGGTTGAAATATAGTATGTTTCTTAACAATAACAGTACTATATACAGTCAATTACATTCCATTTATGATGAATTTTTTTACTAATATCGATTTCTCTGAAATGTACGCCAAACTACGCAAAAAATAATTATTTATATCTATTTTAGCTTTTAACTATATACAGGGTGTCCACATTATTTAACCAAAAAAATTCACGTACATATTTTGGTAAAGAAATTGACAATATATTACATATAAATTTTTAAAATATACATAATATATACATCAAGATGAAGTAAACACATTCTACCTAATGACAGCTCAGCAAGCCAAGGTCGCTTGTCTCCCTGCATTCCTAATGAATGTGCTTATAGCTATACCAAAATTAAAAAAAAACTAAGATTGAGGATTTTATAGACCTATAAAATCCTCAATCTTAGTTTTTTTAAGTAAATAATAACTATCTTTTATTTAAAACCTGTTTTAAATAAAAGATAGTTATTTTTTACAAAATACAATTTTTTTCATATTAAGATTGAAATTAGTAGTATTTGTTAAAAATAAAAAAATAACTTAATAAAAAATTCACGCACAGCAGTTAAAATTCACGTATCTCTATTCAAATTCGTGTACAATTCACTTATATATTTTTTTTTAGTCTTTTTATCGAAATTCATGTATATTCACGTACATACGTGAATTTCGTGTACATGTGGACACCCTGCTGATAATTAATTCTTAATTACCCGCCACCTACATGATCACGCTCTCATTTTATTGAACGTTATATGTATTCCTACTATTCTGTTCTATACTAAATTACCTCCCTTACTAGCTTTTACGCATTTATCGGTATTCATGTCTTATTATGTAAACTTAATATTTATTGTCATCTGTAATCTACTAATCAGAAAACACAAAATTAAATTCTTGATTACATAGCTTGCCTTCTAAAATTTAGCAATAGAACTGTTTCATAATTTATTTTGGGTGTAGCTATATATTAAACATATCATCACGGTAGAACTAATTTTAAATTAGTTCTTCTATGATGATACGTTCATGTTAAAAAGATAAAATTTAACAGACAAACAAAAATTGATACCTATAATACAACTATTTTAGAGAGATAACTGCATCTATCATTTTTTACATGTAGGATAACATAAATATTATATGTACTTGAAATATTTGTTAATGATTTTTAGGCAACATTTAAATTAAATTGGAAATCTACATGGTCGAATTACTGTCTGAAATTTTTTATATATGTATACATTCAAATACGCTAAGTGAACTCTCTTGGTATTATTATTCAATGATTATAAGCGTAACATTTTAATAAATTCAAGATAATTTCCTCTTAGGGGGTATCCATATAGTGTGCACGCATATTTTAAGGTTTTTTGGACACCCCCCGCTTTTACAGACCACCCCCTTCCTATGCCTAAGTTAAACAAAAACACACTATAGAATAAAGTCACAAATAAAAAAGCGAGTTACATATAACATTATTTTTAATAATTGAATGAAGCATTAATAGAACGAGTTAAATAATAGAGCGTATTATTTCATAAAAAATATTATAAATAAATTGAAAATTTTTACCAAAAAAACACGTTTTATAAACATTTATAGTTCTACGGTGCATGCGTATAGATTATAATTAAGACAGTACATATATTTAAACAAAATAATATTTACTAATATTAAACAAAAAAAGTGCACCCCCTCCCCCTGCACGCATTTTGCCTTATACCCCCCCCCTCTTGATGCGTGCACACTATATGGATGCCCCTTATTTAAATATTTTGTTCTTTCCAAATGTCTTCTTATAGTTTGTAACATGTTGAAATAAGATTGTTTTCCTTTTGAACTTATTTCAAATTCTTGAACAGCTATGAGCATAAAATTTAACATTGCTTAAGTTGTGTAAAATTGAGGCCCCTAGCAACGGTTGCTAAACAGCCATAATATTCTTATTTCTTAAAAATTCTAATATACATACATTGAACATTTCATAAAAAACGACTAAAATTTGGTGGGTGTTACTGAGTTTTAAGAATGTCAATTTTTATAATTTAGTATATCAGGTTGTATAATAGCTAGTATAATATGTAATTTTACATGCTGATAAATTGAGGTATGAAAATACCAAATAGTTTTAAATGTTAACTGTAACAAAATTGCAAAATCTTGTGGTACCATATGAAACATTTTGTACATAGGTTGCTCGATTTATGTGAAATAAATAGTTTCCATGTATTTATATATGAACGTCATGTGTATGAATATAAAGCTTAAATGTAGTAAAATTAAGATATAAAATCGACAAAGCTTTGCCTACGTAACAAAGTAGACTATTTATAGGTGTCGAATATAAAAATAAACAGTCTACTGAATAGCATATATGTATGTTCTACCGTAAACATATGAATTTATTTCAAATAACAAACGAATAAATAAAAATTGTTTAGTTTTTGTATAATTGATTTTATTATAATTTACAAAACTAAATACTTTTACCATGACATATTATAATATATATCGATGTCAAGCACAAATCACTTAAATATATGTATATTAATAACAGCATTCAGAAGTAATGGTAGATGAATTTACAAAAATATAACGAGCATGAAAACTGAATCTTATAAAATAAAACACTACAAAAATGTTGATATCTGATATTACAGGAATACAAATATAGTTTTTCATTTGAGTTGGATACCTAAACATAAGACATTTTATAAAGCAAGTAAGGAAAAGTTTGTAACACTGCTGAATACTGAAATCTCTTTGTAAAGCTTATCATCCTTAAAAGGATAATCATAGAATAAATTGGCTTAGTCATTAATTATAGAGACATTAGATAATGTATGCATATACTATAAGATGTTAATAAGTAAATATTTGAAAAGAAATTGTGTTAATTTTACAGCTTAATTATAAGCAATGTTTACTGAGTTATTACCTGAATTAGTGGATTAACTCAAAACGCTTACTTGTACCTATTTTATTGAACCCTGAAACTTAGGATTCAGTTCTAGTTTCTGCAAGAAACATGCCAGCCAATCGAATGTTACTATAACCTAGAGGTCATGTTTGTTATCCTAGGCAGACCCTTCCTCAAGTCTACGATAGCGGTTAATTTTTTCGAGTAAATCACTAGCATCATCCTCCGTCTTGACCCTTATTAGCATCGGTACAGGAGTTTTAGAGTCAGATCCCTTAATTGGTGGTGAAGGGACACAGACCAGGGCAATGTTATTCTTTTGCAGCTTACAGGGGATGTCCTTTGTGACCAGTATGTTGAGAAGAATGTTACCTGAAACATGATGTAACATTTACAAAAACTGTTAGCTCTTATAAACTAGGTCCCCTTTCTTCCTCCCCTATTAACTATATATTTACCCGGAATAATTGTTACGTAAATTATAAATCGAAAATAACTCATTTATCTCACCATGAAATATGCATACATGCACAAATACTAATATTCCTGGAACATACCTACATTTTTATTAATTAATATATTAATTAATCCCCATAACTAAAATAAAATATATTCAAAAACTAAAACCAAAAGTTACGAACCAAATAATAAATTAAATGTTAAGAAACCATTATTGCTATTTGATAATAAAGGTAACAAGTGTTTATAATTACAGTAATTTACAAATCTGAAGTCATCAATAACTAAAAAATTACATGTCTACTAACATATAATATGATCGTAATTGTAACAGAAAATAATGCTGCATTTTAATACCATTAAAAAGTATTAAAAGTACCACAATTGTTTTATTTGAAGAATACAAGTGAATCAAACGTAAAAGTTCAAAATTATTGTATTTGTTAAATCATGTTGCAGTCAAGGTTTAGTTCAGATAATACTGCAATACTACACTAATAGTGTACACATATAATACATAACTATACGGTTTAATTAAACATTAAAATAACTTCTATGTAGATTTTCGAGCAGTTTGCATCTCAAGGAAATTATAATAATCGTTTATATATTAATTTCGAGATTTAGACAACTAAAAATAGGACATATCAAAGCATTCATTAAATGTTTTTTTAAGGAATTATTTCAGTATTTATTATTAAAAATACACACAAAATAAGGAACACAAATTATTGTAACTAAACCATGTGAATAAGCATAAGCTTAAATGAAGCTGACATATCTTATATAAATTGTTAAAACCCTTCAACTTGTAAAACTTGAAGCTTATATGGAACAAGTAATATTTAGATTATTTTAGTGAGGTGTGTTAACAAATTTATCGATACACGCCGGACAAAAACACCAACTTTTTTTAGAGCTATATGTGAGTGTAGAGATTAAAAAAATCCATTGCTCCAAGAAAAAAAATATTTGGAGCAGGTCCAAAATAGCTTCAAAATGGCCGCCAAAACGTAAAATTTCAAAATTTAGGTTCTATATTATACACTTAAACCGTTTAAAATACATTGCTTTGAATATAATGATGTATTTTTTATCGATTGTTTTCGGATT
>JAYRBW010109624.1:930-18371 GCA_036023295.1 Invenusta paracnida
CGTATCTAATATATCTTCAAATTTTTAAGTTATAATATGTATGTTATTCACCTTCCCGTGAGTCTTTACACTCAAGTCAGATAGATAAAGCAGTGCGTTAAATATTATTTATTTTTGATTTTGATTCATTTTTCAAACTTTTTATTTTAAATGTTATAAAATTTGAAAAATGAATCAAAATCACTGATTTACTAACTCATTTAGCTTTAAAAAATGATTGTAATCAACAAAATTTGTGATTACGAAGTCTAGGTATATATATATTTTTTTAAACACTCATTTTGTATTACTACTTAAAGTTAAATACTAGCCACTAGGCAATACTATTCAAAATTGAAATGTTGATACTTAAGACTTAAGTTTAAAAAAATATGATAGGTATGTATATTTAACAAATGAAATGAATTTAGATATAAATTTTATAAATGAAACCAAATTTGCACTCATTTTAAGCTTTTATAGCTCTAATACAGTCTATATTTACAGGAATAGGATGCTGATGGTTAGTGATTCAGATGCATGATTATTATTTAACAAAATAATTATAGTATACAATGTCTATAAAGTATACTATAAGAATAAGATAGTATTTTATTTTAAGTAATAATAAAAAACATTAATATATATTAAAAATGTTATACAATACTATATATGATTTTTGTAATGTCATTATAATGCTATATATAATATTATTGCCATTTGTATGTATGATTGTTAAAGAAGAAAGAGGAAAATAGAATCAATTTTATTTTGCGGTAATAAAAGATTATGAATCAAAAAATAAATAGTATTATTAATAAAATGATGATGTCAGGTCAGTATTAAAATTAATACAGTCTTAGTCTAGAACAAACTTACTGCTTCTTAAAAAAGTCAAAGATGGAAGCCTGTTTCTTTTTTAATAATAAATGATCCATCAAAGTTGTCTGAACCTTATTAAGATGATTTAGTGTGCAAGAATGGATATCTTTGGCTTTGGTACACTGCAGTAAATACTTGACCCTTTCTAACATGGCCACCCCCTCTTTGAAAGAAGGTGGAGGTGATGGCTCAGTTGAATCATCATCTTCATCATCAGAAGTGACTGCAGTTAGTTCGGTATGAAGACTGGCGATGATGCTTTCTTCTGTCAGAGTCTCCCGAGCTACCAGATCTGAATCAGCATCAACATAACTGGACCATGAGAACCCATCTGGTACCAACCCGGCCTCTGCAAAATGCTCCCAAATGTTGCTTTCATCCTCAGCAGGGGCTTCAATAGGGTGTGTCTCCTCACCAGTATTGTGACCGCAGGGTGTGAAGCCAACCTTTCGAAAGCAGTTCTGTATTGTCGATTCTGAGAGGGTGAGATTAAAAATGGATTAGATACAAATAATAAAGACATGACACTTGCTGCCGACTAAGAAGAAAGAACAAATAATCAACTAAATCAGTACAGAAGTAACCTTTCTATCACGAGTATATTTATTAACATAAACATTGCACAATAATCCACATTTAACTTACCAGTCACACTGTGCCATGCTTTTTTAAGCAAAAGCAAGCCCTTTAGAACATCCAGTTGAAATGGGGTGTCATTTTCGAATGTAAACAATCGAATCTTGGCAATCTCCAATCTAGTGAGCTTTCAAACATCTGATTACTCCAGCATCCATAGGTTGAGTCTTTGCTGTTATGTTAGGGGGCAGGTAGATGAGTTTCACGTTCTGCAGCTGTTGTACTTCTGGGTGAGCCGTGCAATTATTCAACAGCAGTGCTATTTACGTTTCTCTTTCCGCATCTTGACATCGATATCTTTTACATATTGCTGAAAAATTTTCCCAGTCATCCAGGCCTTTTTGTTGCTGCAGTAGTTGACAGGAATACTTTTGATGCCTTTAAAACAGCGGGGATTGGCAGACTTTCCAATGACAAGGAGGGGTAGTTTGTCACCCATCATACTGGCAGCTACCATGACTGTGAGTCGTTCTTTTGACAGCTTCCCCCCTGCACATACCTCACTTGAAAGCATGTGTCCAATCTGGCAGGCAACTGTAAATGGGGGTAGATGGAGAATAAAAATTGGGAATATATATATGTAAACAATGCACAGGCACTAATTATTTAAAAACATTAAAAATGTTGACAAAGCTTCTCTTAATTTAAATAAAGCCTGAAAAAGTAAGCTTAATTAAAAATTTAATTCAAATAGTAACTGTCATAATCAATTGACTGACTCCCCCTTTCTCCCCTCATAAAAATAGACACTGATAAATAGGGTAAACATGCAATTAAAAAGAAAAAGTTAAAAACAGTAACTTACTGATAGAAAAGTCTTGTCTCATCACACTTGTAGATGTCCTTCCCATCGAATTCCTCAAGAAGTAGAGGGAGTCTATTGTGAAGCCAGTCATCAACTACGCCTTGATCTACGGAAGCTGCTTCACCATGCAACTTTTTGGCGACAATGTTATTGCATGTCTTCCACCTGTTTATCCAATTCATATCTAGCTTGTCAACATTGTCATACAGCAGCTGCTTAGCGTAGCACTTTGCTTTCTCCAACAGCATCTCTCCGGAAATTGGAATTTTTTGGTCACATGCTAGCCGAAAAAAGTCTAAAAGTGATTGATCTACTCGATCGAAGTTGTACGTTTTTACTCGTTTGACACTACTGTTTGTTCCCTCTTGGTAAGATTCTATCACCTTGTCCGCCTTCTGGCAAATTCCTACGACTGTTGTTCTTGGCATCCCCAACTTCTTAGCAATTGCTGCCATGCTGGTTCCTTTCTTGTACAATTGTGCTATCTCATATTTTTTAAATAAACTCGCTGCTGTGCGCTTTCTAGGCTCCATTTTATCAACTAACTGTTCTAATGCTATTGTGAGGATAAGTACTCTATGATTGTTAGTTTATAAAGGGAGAGTACCAACCAATAAATCCTTTGTAAAGAATAATGAGTCATTGCATATATGTACCCACATAATAATACACATTATGTACTCACAACTGTTCGTGTGTTGCCAACAAAGAAGAGGATTAACTTACAAGATTTCAGAAAGTATTGTATGTGCGCCAATAGGTATTAATAGAATGGTGAGTTACATATGTATTATGTACCTTTCAAACATTAGCAAGTTAGGATGATGCATCACTAGGCAAATTATACAGGCAGGGGGCTGTAAAAATGTGTTGATATAGATAAACTGTCGTTATAGACAAAGTCGCAGGGACATAGCCAAAAGCGTTGTTATAGGCAAACTGACGCTATAGATAAAGTTGTTATAGGCGAATTCTACTGCATTTATTTTCCTTATAGCCATTTCTAAAATTTTCTTTCCTCTGCTTAGCATTGTTTTTTGTAATTTGTGGACAAGATATTAAATAATAATGATTTATTTTATGAAAGTTGGTCCTACTTAGTAATTATATTTCAAACCTCTGTACCTAGTTTCTTAACCAGTATACAGGGTGATTCAATAATCAGTCTTTTTTGGTTAAAATAATTTAAATATTATGTACAACATTTATTTCCATGGCAGGGTCGATATGAATTCTTCCTCACATCTCACAGAATTGAAGTCTTCTGTTGTCATCTTAATTGGTTATAAACTGACTGTATTGGGATTTATAAAGATGCATTTTTGATTTGTGTAAAGTATGACAGACTGTACTCTATGACAGCTCTAGTTCAGCAGATAGTCTTCAAGTAGATGTGTTAGGATCACTTCTGCAAGCAGCTAAGACCTCTTCTTTGAACTGTCATCACCTGAAGCTGTTGCAGGTCTGCTGGAACATGGACGATCATTAAGTGAGCCTATTGCAAGAAGTTTTTCTTTCCATCTTAAAATAGTTGATCATGCTGACCTGCTTCTTTGTTGAACCTAACTATGAATTTTCAGCAACATTCTTCAAGCAACTAAAAAGAAATAGACCAAGACATTATAATACATTTTTGATTCATTGTATATTCCATGTTGTTCTTTACCAAACAAATTTATAACTAGGATATTGAACATAGACTTAGGTAATCAATCTTAATTTTTTTATTTTAAATGCATATATATCATAGATCATCACCAAACTAATTTATAAATATGATATTAAACATAGACTTAGATAATTATGAAGTTTTTATATATCAATACGTTATAATTATAATCGATTTTAAATGCATATCCATAGATCATGATGCAGACTTTTGACTCACCCTGATTCTAGTACCTTGTCATGAGTGTCACCATCATCATTTTCACTTTTCATAGTTTTGCTCAACATGGATGAGAACATTCTTGGACAGTCAGCACTCTTCCATTTACAGTATTTGCTCAATGCAACTTCTGATTTGTGGCCAGTGACAGCCAACACGTCTAATGGATCATAGCCAGCATCAATCAAATTTGATACAACTGTAGATTAGATGCAATGACTGGTGTATATTTTTGATAAATTTGCCTTCTTCAACACAGTTTTGAGGGTGTTGCCCAAATACATTTTGCCATACACTGCCTTCTTAGAGTTTCTCTCATCAGAGGTCCAACTGATCACAGGTTTGGGAAATATGGCCTTATCATTGCAGTCTGGCAGTTTTTGCAAGTAAAGCTTCAAGCATTGAACATGACAGGAATCACCATCTTTAGAGCTTGCATACATTCTGGCCGCTTATTGTCAGAGAAACTGTTGGTACTCAAAGACAGTCTGGTATTTTTAGTGACATATCTGTCAACTAAATATGCATATTCTGTTCCACTGGCATCTTTCTCAAATGCAATAGAGATAGTCATCAAACTATGTAACATTTCTTACCCTTACATTCCAAAATAGTACAAGATATTGATTTCTTCTTGCACAGTTTGTGGATTCGTCTTCTTGAAGTATTCTTTCAATTTGAAGTGTCCTCTTTTTCAATGTGTTCAAAATGATGTGGTTTTCCTTCCTTTTTCATGAATTGTCCAAGCATTGCCTTTAAAATTTTGTTGGATCTGGTAAATTCTTTGTCAGTTACAATGTTGATGTTTCCGCTGACTGGACTGCTGCTCAAATATTGATTAATTGCCAATCTTAATAATAGAAGAGACACTGCTGAGAAATAAGAACCATCCCTTTTCTTCAGTTTGCTGTAAAACAGTTGAAGATAAGTTGACAAAATATCGATGTTCATAGTTTTGATCTTTATCTGTAAATTTGAATCAGCTAGAAATTATTTCAACATTTTCACATAATTTTTCTCCTGTGACCTCATGCTTTTAATTTTCAGGAACATCTCAAAAGTTTCCAGCTCCTTAAGGGCAGAATCTTCTAATTCTGGATATAAGGTAAAGTAATCCAGAAAATCACCAAAATGTTCATCATCAAGCATTGGGTACTGTCCCATCCATGATTGCTGCTGACAGAAGATTCACTTCACTTGGGCTTTCTCCACTAAATGCACCACCAGGGACATTTCCAAAATCCAAACCTGTGCTAATTACTTTAACCAACATCGTCTTCCATTTTGAATATTAATGAAATGAATAGGTATCTGCTAAAGCATATTTAAAAAATCAAATTTTGTTAGTAATTAAGTATGGGCTTGAATAAAATCCAATGTTATGTACAACATTATAAACATAGGACAAGTAACAAAGCACATATTTAGGGTAGATCAATACCTGTCAATACAAATATAACAAAAAATAAAACACGAAACAAATTATTTTTTATAAATATAACAATTATAACAATAAAAAGTTGCAAAATTATGATTTTATAAATCAACATACCACTCCATTTTAATAACAATCCTACAGTAAAATCACCTATTTCCCTTTGTAATTATTTTATTATATTTACATTTCACCACTATTGATGTACTATACTTCATTGTATGTTAGACAACTTGTTATGATATCAACATACATAGTTATTGTTTAACTTATTTTTACTTTTATCATTTCTTAACATTTGTGCCCCATTAAAGGGGATTTGGCTGTATTAACATAATTTCTGTGATATACCTAACAACTTTGGTCTATTTCCATAGGTTATATTATGTAGGATATACAAAAGGATATCAAATTACACAGATTAGTTTTAAAGATTATAGTATTGGATTGTTACTATATATATGCTACTTTAAATCATTCATTGTTTCACTACTTTAATTAAATTTTAAGTGGGGTTTGTTTAAAACATATATTAGAATTATTTTCAAAATTTGGTATATCTTGTTTTTTTACTTTGTTTTTCAGAAATTTTGTTTTTGTAATAATACTATAAACTAACAGTAAATTTAATTAATGTTATTAAAATATTGCACTTCATCAAAAGATAATAAAACATGTTATTAATTGTTTCCCTAGTATATAGACTTTCAGCTATTTTCCCTAGGATCACTGGGTACATACTCAGTCATCTTTTATGCTAGCATCAATTGGTACATTACAAAAAATAAACCAATTTTAATTAATAGTTATAATAAAAATATATGTATTGTGATATTACAATGGGGGAACTACTGGTGTAGTGTACTGAGGTATCTGCTGCTTTATATTTTAAGTTTATTAAAGATATGTTATGTATAATTGAATAGATTATAAAATGGGTACATATACAAACATACTATAGATTTATATTACTTTAAGTATTTTTGTTCGATGAAAAATATACCTAAGAATAATACTCTTTAGACTGTATTGGTATCATGTCAACATTCCACAAAGTTGTTACTTCTATAATTTGGTATTAATTTGTCTTATATTTTCTTTAGACTACAATATTATAATTGTATATCCTAACACTGTACAATCAAATAAAACAATGTTATAGTTCTTTTTGTTCCCATTTCTAGATTTGTATATTTATATTTTTCTTCCCATCTGTATAGAAACAACTATTACTTTTTATAGCTCTTTATTTGAAAAATCATGTCTATTAATGAATATAACTGCAAAATTAGCGGTTATGAACCATAACAAGCTTATTTTATGGAATACTTTTAATAAATTCAATTTTCATTTGCATAAAACCGAATATATATGTTTTGTAACTCTTTTGCAGTTATTGTGAGTTTAACAACAGCATAAATTAGTTTAAGGCAGATTATTCGATAGGGTTTATCATATGAGGCTTGCTTAACAGCAGACTAGGTAATGTTTTGGGGAAGGATTAAAATTGTACTTTAGAGATGCACACAGTCAACAAAGTGTGTCGCATTCTCCATGTGGAAAGGGAGAGAGAAAGAATCTCAGTAGTCATTAGACGTTTGATGACCTACTGTAAATCAGATAATCAAACACATGCTTCTAGATGCATATTAAGAGGAGGCCTTGTCCAAAACTACTTAATGTAAGTGTTTTTGGAGATATTAGGTTGGTGTTGATGGTCAAAAATAATCCAAGAAGTGTCCATCCAGCATTCTCAACACAGCTAAAGCCATACAAAATTCAAATTCTAAAGGCTTGTCTGTTGCAAGACAGGTGTGTTTGTTTGATGGTCATTTAGAAGCAATTGATATCAGTTATAATTTATGGATTTTTTTCGTCATATTGTGGTAGTAATTACTGTTTTGTCTAAAAACACTGTTTAATATATGGCAAACTATATTCTGGAGAATTCTGCAACGGAACTTATCACAAGATTATGAAGAGAAAGTCATTAAGGCGGTTTATTAAACTGAGAAAGATTATCTGATGAATGGCTCTATTGGACTCCATTTGGATTCTATAACAATTATTATCGTTTAGTATCTTGTTCTATTCTCATATATTTATATAGTTCAAGCTAAATTTTACTGAATGGTTTTGATGTATTTGTAGCAGTATTAGGTATATTGGCTCTCTGCATAACAGTTTTATTTTAGCTTTTTACACCTGGTAAAACATCTATTAACAGCAGCAATAGTAGCTGAAGACTATTGAGAGATTTCCTTTTTAATTATTGGTTTTTATCTTAGTATCTTAATTTTTTATTATCTTAGTGAAGAATTCGCATTTAATTCAATTTGTAATAATAAACATGTATCATAATAAATAGACTATTTTTTGACAAAACAACATTATGTGATTTCACCCATATTTTTAATTCACCCTAGATCAAGAACTTGCAATATGCTTAACCAAAGAAAATATTTCATCATTTATTTTGATCAACTATTAATAAATGTATGACACGTGGATACACACGATTTATATCGAAAACAAATCATTTTACATTAACTTATACATGAATACATATATTAATATCACAAAATATTAAAACAGTATATTTCATACATACTTATTACAAGTATTACCATATTAAATACATGTTTTGATATATCACAAACCTTTTACAATTTTTGTTTTAGGTTATATTTTCTATAATGGCCGACCCATGTCATCAACAATCAAATTCCTTTTCAAGGTAAATTTATAATAAGTTTTAAACGTATTCTACTAATTTTTTAATGTTAAAGTTTTATTTAAGATTTTATAGTTTTTTTGTTGATTGTGTATCTCTTAGTAATTATTTTGTTGTGTTTACTATTTTTTAGCATAAACGACTCAGTAGTAGTTGTTAGAGAAATGTTTACGTATCTTACATTTTAAATTGAAAAAAGTCTATGTTATCCTATTTCCCTGTTTAATTATACGTGTTATTTAGAGTAAATTATTTATTCGTTCCAGGCTTCCAACTCTGCGTCAGAATCAAAGTGATGGTGCAAGCGGAAGTAGCTCGGCACTTCCTAAGCGAACATTTGTTCCAAATGTGAATGCCAAAAAGCGAACTGATTCACAGTCACCTGGGTACGTTTCTTTCGCTTAATTTAGCTATTTTGTATTTGACATGACTTACTTATGAAATCTCTTTGGCACATAGCTTACTTATAAGTGTGCCTTCATAGCGCGGCTATTGAAATATTTTGTGCACTTTACAGTCAATATAATAAATAAATCATAAAACTTAAGATTGTTAAATGTCCTCTTTAATACTAAGAGTATGATAATAACAGTAAAGCAAGCAGCGATTGTGAGAGCACCTATGTCAAGTGCCTACAACAACAGTTGATTGGTGTTCAACTGCTTATTCAGAATATTATGGTGGCCATGTTAATTTAAATATTGAATTCTACAGAATCTGAAAGATGGCTCATGATATACTATCATACTGTTAGTATTTTCAAAATGAGTCTGGAACAAATTTCACTGTTATATTCCATATTTAACAACAAGATACCTATTTCATTCTTTTTGGATTTTAACACTTTAAAAGGGTAGAATCTGTTTCGTAGAAAAATCTTTCTTTTCCTGTATTTAAAAAAGTCATTAAAATGTTTAAAAAATCAATGCTTCTTTATGAAAATTATTATTCTTACAGAGATTCTGCAAAGCCAGATCGTCCAGGGTCGAACTTCAACGCTGCCCGAAAGACACAACGCGTCGACCGCCCTAAGATAGAACGCGACTCTCGCTATGTCCAGTCCTATTCTTTGTTCGCTGAGGGCGCGGGTGCGAGTATGGACAAAGCCGTACGAGTTGGTGAGTTCATTGAAATTGTAATAGCTAGACGCGACAAGCCCAGGCAGTACGTAGTTGTTTTGCTCAACTGACGTTTAGCAAGACTAACGTATGTGGTTTGTTTTAATACTTCTTTGCTGACTGGTGTATCTTTCATGTGTGTAAACGGCAGGACAATACGGTACTTATTAACCCTATTCCTACTCAGATACGTCACTAGGATACATATTACAGATACGACATTAAAAAAAACTTTAAACTGTGTTTTCGAAAAGTGATAAAAATTACATACTTTAATTATGCAAACCAACGACGATTTATTTAACTGGAAAAAATCAATTAATTGAGTTCAAAAAGATGTATCATTCGAAATCTTAAGAATTTATCCCTTTAAAATAAAGAGAAAAACGGTTGACTTGCTGGAGGTCTTATCAATTTTATAACCGCGTTTTTATAGCATTGGAAATCGTTTTCGATAGCTACCTGTCTAAAAATGTAGATATTATGGATTGTAGACGACTAATAAATTTATTTTAAAAGACAGTTTTTGTCTTATGTCGCCAAGTCTGAAATTCGATAGGAGTGGTTTTGCTCAATGCCGATCTCTGTTATCATTTATATATCTGATGTCTTCACTCGATTTCTTAGCCTATCTGCATTATAAATAACTTGAAATATTTAATTCTGAAATCAAAAGTGTGTAAAAAAATTTAAAACTTATATATTTATACAAAAAAACACTAGCGATAATCGGGAAGTGAGCGTAAAGGTGTATCTACAATTTGTTTGGTAATCATTTCCTGGAAATTCCAACATGATGGATGTATTTTTTTGCGCTCATATTTCTTACATTTTCTAGAAATACATGTTGACCCACTCTTCTTTTTCGCTCGAATGTGTTGTGTATATTTATCTTTCCTTTGATCGATTTGAACCCGGTTATTCAGATGCAGGGCTGGTGGCTCGGAGCGGTGACAGCACGACCACAGTGTCACGGGGCTCTGTGACCAGTGTTCAGGCGAAGGGAATGAGCGCCGCCATTACAGTGAAAGCTGAGGCCGGGGAGGAGTGTTTCATCGCAGACCTCAAGTCCGGCCTGTTCCCCCCCATCAAACTGCCTTACGAGCCGCCGATCAAGTCGGAACAGTTCACTGGTGAGTTCAGTTGTGAGAGTGATGCAAATGCCTTTCTTTCTGGTTTTTCTTTGGTCCTATTTGGGGGAGGTTCGTCTTGCATGTTTCTGTATTTAAATCAATAAACATAAGATTTGGCTCCTTTTTTTCTAGATATACTTTCTACATTGATGTTTTGTAATTTAAAAAAATAAATGTATTGTCATAAATCTTTTAGCTGTCCTATTACAATACATTATAATAAATCGAAAGTACATAATTGTATGTACACTGTGTTCGCCTTTAATTTCAAGGTTCAGTTCCCCTATTTAAAATACACTTTTTAACTATAACATATTTTGAAACTTAGTTTATTTTTATACCAAAAGATAATTACCATTTCATTGTTTCGAAATGTGTATACATAATTATAATTATAATTAATCTGAAAATCTACATATTAATATATTTCAACTGTTTACAAATACAGTTTTTTCACTCATTATAGGCGAGCTATTAGTTTAGCGATTTAAAGCTAGCTAAAGTGTTTCATACTTGTCACGCATGTAGTATGAAATAAATTGAATATTTTAAAGACTTGTTAACAGCTTACCACTTAAACATTCTTTTAGTAATTTATTATGACAAATTTTATTATAATTATATTTAGCTGTATTATACATGTTTGAGTAGAAAACACATTGTTTTAGCTATATTTCAAGTTTCATCTCAATAGTCACATACGAAAATAGAAGTGGATTTTGTAAGTGCTCAAAACCCCGATAATGCTTATGTAATCTATAAGGGCCCGCTAGGCACTTTCATATAACGGGAGGCTTACAACCTATGCCTCTGTTCGTTTTTTTCTTCATTTCAACCGCACTAGTATAGTCACGAAACGTGGCATATAAGTAAATAGTGTTTACATGTTTTTTATATAAAATAAACATAAAGCATTGAAAATAATGCACACATCTTTTTCAAGTGAATTGATTGAGGGATTTATCATGTACCTATTATACAAAGAATGCACATTTAATTTTAAATTCTGATTTGTTGCTCAATTAAAATTTAAAATACATGCAATTTAGTGGATCCAACTATTATAAAACTATCGATATTTATGTTTCTATTAAACTTTTCTTTTGTGTTTTTCTGTCTGCTTCAGTTTTTGACATTTTTCGTTTTTCTATGAGCCCAGGTCCGACTGGTGGCTGTATTGCTACAAGTAATATAACGTTAGAGTTATAAAACATGGTTTATATAATTGTTACGGAATTTAATCTCCTTATTTGGATGGGTTATTACTACAATTACTAGGATGAGTATCATATAAAAAATGTTGAATGAGAAAGTTCGGTAAAGAGTATGATTCAAATAAAAAAGTAAAAATAATCAACTATACATTTTAATTCATAACGCGTTTCGAGACAACAATAATCCACTTTTAGATGGGTACAAAATTATGAAATTGTTATTATTTTATTATAGTAAAATCGAACAAGAAAAAACAAAATACATACATGGTGATATAAATAGTATGACACCTATTTCATGACTATTTCATGTGCATTAGGAGAAATGACAGAGAAAAAGAAAAACATATTATGGAAGCTAAAACACTCTAAGAAAAGGTACTTTGAAAGATGTCATTCTGTTTGTATAACACTCATTTGTTTTTATATTGAGTTTTCTTACATTACTATTTTTTAAGTCAGTTTTACCAAATTGTAAAATCAAATCTTAGTTCTGTAAATAACAGATTAATGATGGAATTAAATTCATTTGTTGTGAAGCATTGAATTACTTTCAATAATGTATACCTTCTATTATAGTCATTTTTATAGTTAATGATATAATTCTAAATATTAATAAATGCTAACAATTACAGTCATTAATTACATACTGTAAGCTGCAAGTTGCGGACCTACCAATCTTCAGGATGCTTAAGCTATCCTGGACGTCTTGGAATTCTTGTTACATCTTGATTTCAAAGATAATCTGTGAAAAAATACCTTTTTTTATTAATATACAAATATTTACTATTATTTTCTGATAGACGACTAAAACTTTTCGCCCTCAGTAGGATTGATTTTCAACATTGATGTAAAAAATCATCAATTAGTTAATTATTATCGTCTCCTTTTTTTGGCATACTAAATATGTTTACTAACTTTAATAGCACACAGCAATGCGAATTCATAACATATATTTAATTTTATTCTGAAAACTAAGACAGAAATTCTTGTTGAACTATTGACTTCGATATATTCATCTTTGTGGTTTGGAGGTTGGCATATTTAATATAAAAGTGATCTATGTAGTTAATAATAGTGAATTTGTCTGCCCATTTCAGTGGACTCTCACGGTACAAGCTCTACTGCTACTGACCCGGAATTCCAGGATCCATCGATTGCTGACTTTCTCTTTGGCCCTGGCGCGAACGGCCGTCTTTTCACTGTCCAGTTGCCCCATGTTTTGCCCTCTCCGGCAGCCGCTACATACGCGGCCCACCTGTCGGCAGGGACAACGGCGTCGGCGGCCGAAGCTGAGCCTGGCGTGAAGCAACCTGGAGGAGATGCTAATGATCCACGGCCTACTATGGTGAGACATATAACAAATGTAGTTGAATGACCCGCAGTTATCACAGACAATGGCTATATGTGTAACAAAAGTTGACACATTTTTGGGTTATCCCGCTATCATTAGAATTTATCTCACTTTCAGCCCATGGCGTTACACTTAATCAGTCAAATTCTGGTTTATTTTTAATGTTATCACCGTATTGTTGTTATCTTTCCGCATTGTTTATTTAGTTAAATATTATATAATATTATTAATAGTTATACACTCTTCTGTATTTAATTTATTCAAGACAATCAATAACCAACAATTATATATTAGCACCTTTGATATATTGTTATTATGTTAATAAGCTTGAAAACAAAACGATAAATTAGCTTCTTTTAGTCTAAACTATCTACAATAACTATTTGTGTGGTCCGCGTGTATTATATAAGGTATTATATCATCTTGTTCATCTCTCTCTTGACATCTAGGATTTGGCAACGTTTCCAGAGGGTGGAATCGGCAAACTTCAGCTTCTAAAGAACGGCCAAGTTCGTCTCGTCATTGGCGACTGCAACTTTGACGTAGACTATGGATTCAGTCATCCCCATCTCACGGTAACTAGTTTCCTTTTATTTTATAGTTCATTGTTTTCCGAAATATGTTGTACATAATATTATAGTGTATTGTGAAATACTTAGTAATATTTAGGTACCTCCTGTATGGCATAATTGTTGTGAAATAAAGAGTGTAATCATGAATTGCATCGTGAGTTTGAATTATCCTGCTATTTAAATGTACAAGGTTGAAATCGGAGTGTGTCTCGTATCGATCGTATATTTTTAACAAGCGGGTTATCTATCTTAATTCAGTCTTATGGGGACATATCAATTAAAAGGCTCTATGGCTTTCTCTCTTTCTCTCAGGATTTGTGTAGTTTCCATCCCTCTCCCAGCGCTGGACAAGAAGGCGGGGACGCGGGCTCCGGGGAGATGAGTGTCCTGGGTCACGTGACCGATAAGCTCCTCATTCGACCGCGTGTTGAGGAGCTCATTGAGGCCAAACTCCACCGGAAGCAGGGAACAGCCGACTTTCACCGTGACACTAAAGAGGAGATGATGGAAGTGAACTTATGATCTCAAGTCCCACACTTAGACAGTATAGACAATCATACTCACTTGACACTAGAGAGGAGATGATGGAAGTGAACTTATGATCTCAAGTCCCAGACTTAGACAGCAGACGATCATACTCACTTGACACTTAGTTTCACTTTTGGTTTTGACGACAAAACATGCAACTGTATCCATCTTTATGGTTCCGGTTTTTTTCAGGTTGATTCAAAGGGAGTATGTAGATAGATAATTATCGTGTTTATCACCTCCAAAACGATAAAATAACAAACAATGTCAGTGTGACATAATGTATAGAATATGTAAGCGTCACACGATTGCTTCAGAAAGATTTTCTCTTCTTAAATAATTGTGTCAAAATGCCAATTTTACACAATTTGGAATATGTATACACCTATATTATTGGAACTTCATAAGAAATTGAACAAAGCTAAAGTCTGTAGGTACATACACGATGTTTAACATCTAGAACGAAGAGAGTAATCTTTTCTGAGTAAGCATTCGTCCGATATTGCGATTATTATTGGGTTTAGCCTGAACATTTTGATATATTTGCCAAACGTCCGGTTTTGAGAATTATGCTTATTAAAAATTAATGTAATGCATGATTTAAAATGGTTAAAAATCGAGATTATGTTCTATTTTGTTAAGCATGTTCATACTATGCTTTTTAGTCTCATTTACATACAGAAGCTTCCCTTGTCTTCACACTCCTTTTAATGTTTCTATTGCCTTGGATTACAGTATATGATCAAACTTAGAAAGAAATTCTTTATTTTCCGTTAATAGTTTTTAATTATATTCAAATATTTCCAACAAAATAGTCGGCAGTGGATGTATGACTTATTAAACATATGAGGCAAAAAGCTACAACATATTTGGCGAAGTGTCAACAGAGCTTATAAGCCATCGCCTATTTATTTAAAAATGATAAAAAATGCACTAGGGGATGCGATATGGACAATTTGGGAATAAAAAGTATATTTTAATGATTTTCTTGTTCACATAATATAATAATAGTTTCAATTCTGCATTGTTAAAAGAAAGTAAGCCTTGCTACTTGGTTATTTGTGACATTTCAAACTAGTGAGTATTAACATTACAACTTACATGCCCTGTAACCGAACTATAACGAAAATAATTTCAAAGCTTGCATTCTTCCAACGATACCTATTCAAAATACTACCTAACGAAAGCTTTATCTTACTAGTGTCAGTTATGTTTATCTTTGATAATTTTGAAAAATAGTCATAAAAAATGTACGGACCCAGAAATATATATGGTTATCTGCCCGTATAGATGTTAAGAGATCTGGTGTAGTGCATTGTTGGCCATCGAGAAAACTACTGTTTACTGAACAAAAATACTGTGATCATTGTGAGATGATGGAACTAAATTGATTTCTTACTAAAATGCTTTATATGCCAAATCGACTTTCTCACTTGATTTCCTATTAAAAGGTCTAAATGCATACTGATAATATGCTATAAGTTTAAATACATACTGATATGCTATAAGTTTAAATACATACTGATATGCTATAAGTTTAAATGCATACTGATATGCTATAAGTTTAAATGCATACTGAAAGTCTAAATGCCTAAGATTTGAATCTTTGAAAAATTGTTCTTTTGTTAAAATATGATAACTGCTATATTAATGTTTAGAATAAGCTGTGTATTGTTTCTTAAAAACTGGCTGAATAAAAACATTCGCTTGCTAAATTATCATGATTATAATATGTTGAAGATGCTAGCTATCGGCTTTAATTATTGTGTTTTGAAAGTCAATTAGTATTCATTGTTGTTACTTTCTTGCTTTTTTTAGTCATTCATAGCGATATAATTGTAATTTAATTATTCCCCATTTAATTAAGCGCTGTAAAATGTTGACCTGCAGCATTTACAGTTGTAAACAGTGTAGTCTATATCAATTGAAGTTTTTTCTAAATAAAATTACTGAAATGTCTGCCAACTTTTCTGTCGTCTGGAAATTTTTTCATATTTTAATTATACTATATAAAAGTTGAATTTATTTGAAACTCTAATAAAAGGCCTAACTTCTTTTTTTAAACGTTTTAAAACCGGTTGTTTACGGGTTTTTGCATTTTTTCCTCTAATCATATTATGTATTATTGATCACAATACATGATTGTGCACAGTTTGTATTCAAGATCTATTTTTTATTAGATTGTATAACATAATTTTTGCTGTACATTTTGTATTATTTATTGGTGTAAGCATTGTTTAATATAACATATGCTTTCTATTTAATACATACTTTTTAATAGGCCAAAACTCTTCTACATTTTCTCTGTATTATTTATAATATTATGACTGTATTTGTACTTTATGTAATTACTAACATATAACTAAAATATTATACCTTTATTGTTGATAGCTGTATAGAATTGATTCATTTTGAATATTTTAAAATCGTAAAACGAAAAACGAAAAAAGTTATTAATTACAAAGAGTGTCTATAAAAGTAATTTAGTTATCTTTGTATGAAAGTGTATTTTAACACTTTTTATTAAGCCCAAGACATACTTAACTTATTATGTTGCTCAAAATAAATACCTAAGTAAGTGGATTAAGTAATTGAATAAATGCTTTTTTTACTGATTTATTAGATTACTATTGCTGTATATTACTTGCTGTAAAGTTTTGTGATTATTAAGTTTGCTTTAAATTGTTCTGATTATATTTCCAAACTTACAATATTAGCTTCAATTAATGATTTTTTATTAAAAATGTCAGAATTATTTATATTTTATCGTTATTATGTTCGTGTGGATTAAAATTAAAGTATATGTACATTTATTATTCGTAAGCTACTTTCATTTCAAGTATAGGCTGTACCGAAATAAATGAGCGGCTAGAAAAAAATATTCTACTGAACTGACACCGCATATTTATATTGCGCAATATTGATTTAGATGATTAATAAATAAGTAGCCATAGATAATTTTCGTAAATTTTCATATTTAAATATTCAAGTTTGCATACTACCCATATTTACATTATTCATATCACTCTATGAAATTCGTCTCTTTTTGCATGAAGTAATGACGAAGTTTACTTCATATTGAATGTTCAAAGCACTGACTACATCAATGGAACAAATGAGACTCATCATCGAAGCTAATGGCAATTATGTAAAATAAATACAT
>JAYRBW010109635.1:0-18371 GCA_036023295.1 Invenusta paracnida
CAGGGAATACTGCGCGTAAATATATTTTTGTACATAAGTGTATATTATTTTTGGTTTCTCAATCAATCAGTCAGTATATCTAATCAAATTTTGTGTTGATTTAAAAATTGCTCCTTGTTAATTTTTGTGTCCACCTCAAAAAAATTAATGTCCTCGAATTTTTTTGTGTGTACTCGAAATGTCCTCGAATGTCCTCGAATTTTTTTTAAAACAAACGTGGACACCCTGTGTTCCGTATTTTTGTATTTGTATAATGCAACACACAGAAAACCTACATTGTGGAAGCTTTTGTTCTGCACTTTAACTGAGTATAAAGTGCATTTGTATGCACAACACTGAAGAACTTTCGCGCTTATAATAGCTAAAGTTCCACCATATTGCTTCTTTCTCACGAAGGTAAGCCTTGATCCAACACTTTCTTTAGTTATTTTTATAATTTGGTTTGTCTCTTTGGCTTGACTTCCTGCTTAAACAAAGACTGTAATCATTTATTCTATTTAATATATATGTACATGCACGCCAACGTGTTTTGGCATTACTTATCTAGATACTGTTTTGTTATGTGTTACATAATGTTACAGTTATGTATTCTGAGAACTGAAACCTTGATTTGAAAATAATTTCGTCGCTGTTTCCCTCTATAATGGAATATCATTGATAATTATAGAGACTAATTTCATGGCTGGAATGATCTCTTGCTCTTTGCCAAACTGAAAGTATTTTTTACATTTCATATTGTGAAATTTGGCTTGCACCGTTGTGTATAAAATTGTTTCCGTAATATCATTAGTTGAAGTAAAATATTTTTCCACATTGAAATTTGAATATGGACATTTTTATATTCTATTATTTCAACTCAACAGCTGAAGAATTCATTGAAATATTTAAAAGATTGTTGAAGTTGTTATTTTTATAAATTATATTTCCCGTTAACTTATAATTCGCATGTAAATTTTTTAAATTTAATTCTGAATTTCCCATTCCTAATTGTTTCATACAATGAATCGTTTTCAATGAAGTTTGTACTTAATAATTGAATGCTTTAATAAACCTACCATGTTCCGATTCAAGCCTAACTATTATATATCTATTGTCCTAGTTGTATGTTCTTATACAAATAATTGAAAATGTCAAGATTAATTTATGACTTGATAGTCATCCTATGAAGTACTTACAACTTTCAAGGTATTCATAAAGAAGCGGTTTATAAAAGCATAAATCGAAATAAATAAACCATCCTTCCTACTATTTAACTTATAAATTATGGAAAATAATATATATTCAGATCTTAATATAATTTTCACATTTAAATTTCCTCTTCCATGATTAACATAATTTTCTTAAATTCAGTTTGAATTCTGTTTTTTAATGCAGTTTTTCTTAAATCGTTAAAGATAACATATACTTTATGGATATTGTTCTTCTTTCGCTTTATATTGTATTACATTTTACACAATTAAAAAAGTAAAATTAAAAAAATTGCTAAATAATGTTTTCTAACTAATCAAATTATTTTGTCATCAATTGCTGGTATAAGTTTTGTATGTTACGTTATTTACGAACTTGGAAAAAATATATAAAAAAAAGCACCAAATGCTTTCAAACTAAATAGTGCTAGTCGAATGAAGAGTTGTGTGGAGGTCGGTCGGGAACATCAGAAGTAGATTTCAGGCTTTGCAGAAAGTTCTGTTTCATCTTTAATTCATGATATCGATAACTAAATTCAATATAAACTAGCATTTTTGTTAATAAGAAAATATATGTGTACAAATTGTAAAATATAATCTTTTCAAGTTTGAGCTTCAATTCTAAGAATAATCAATTATATCTTTGTATCTCTTTGTATCTGTTTGTGGTGTCGTTATTAATCGACGAACTATCTATAAATAACTCGAAGTAGGGCATTATACAACTTTTTTCATCGCAATAAGCGGTTCCCGGTGGTGACCGTCCGTATTAAAATATAACCAAAGAGGCCAGTTTTTATGGCATGCATCGCGTGCAAATACAAACTGCGATTGAATAATTACTTTATGGATTCTAGGTGTGTTTTATTGACTATGTTTATCCATATAATACATACATTAAATGCACAGGTAATTAAATGGAATGCATTTATCATGTTTGTCTTGTACTAAAGTGTTCACATTATTCACAGAATATGGCCACAATATTATTACGTAGATGCATAGGTAAATCTATTTAGAAAACTGCGAAAGTTCTTTTTTGCATTTTACAATTTTGCATACTTACTGGGTGACTTGAGTAATAGCAGAGTAGGGGACTGTGTAGGTACATCATACATATATGACTTTTCTTCTTCCTTATAGACAATGAAATAAGAAGAAATATATGTAAATATAACAAGAGTATATAGAAGATATCACGGAAAATAAATAGACATTTTGTCTCCCAAGAATAATGTTCTTTTTGTGTATGTGGTTAGGGGAGGGGGGCGAAGAGGGGGGGGCGGGTGTAATTGTGATGAGTTCTATATTCCATACTTAGCTCTTACTTATGATAATGTCTGTCCCAAAATATATTATAGTGTTCCAAATTATTTATGGGAAAATTACACGTGGCAAACAAATGTGCATATAGTTTGACGTGTAGTTCTCGCATAATAACTGTACATATGTATTTATAGGACTGGGAGGCAGTACTATCATAATTAATCGCTCTTCGCCTTGAAGACATCTTCCCATTTTGTGTTTTTGTCTTGTGTATGTGTGTGTGTTTCACTCTTTCATTCTAATTATGAGACAGTCTCTATTGCTTTTAATTTAGAATGCGGGAACGAAGGGGATATAAAACAGCAAAGAAGTACACATACCTACACGAAAACAAAAAGATTATATGTTGAAATGGAACAAAATGTTTTAATATCTTAGCAAATCTAATTCAGGGACAGTAATTATATTGTCGGCGGGTATGTATAGTTTAAAAAAATATGTGTTCAGCTTTTGTGCACTTACCGTGTTTTTTTTGTAGAGAAAAAGTTTGAATTCAAACTATTAAAACAAGTTTATGTAAGTTTGTAAAAAATAAATTAGCAATGTTTGCATTGCCAATGTCTTTAAATTTATTTCTCGCGGTGCGGTATACGAATGATTTTAGAAGCAAATGTAATGATATCTTCTTTCCTGTATTGTATACACACACGAGTGTATCTGTGTTGTTACTTTCGAACATTGAATAGGAATGTTTTAGGAGCATTTTACAATATTAAGAAAATTTATTGTTGTCTGTTTGAGACAAATTCTAGTGTATTTTTGAATAATTGTATACTTTGAGTTAATAGTAATTTACGTTACTTTTAAGGTTTCATTAAGTGTAACTTTGGTTTCTTTCATTTAATAGGAAAATACTTCAAAATTTACTTTCGTTGGTATATTTTTACCATTTTATTTATATTAAAGATTTATTTGAAAAATATAGAACTCACATTTTGAATCGTTTATTGTTAGTAAAAACTATCTATTAATGAGATACTTTTTCATAATTTTGCTCATTCGACAAATTTTTAATAGAAAAGTTTAAAAAATATTTCTAGAAATTATATATTTTTCGTATTAACTGCATGCATAATAATATATAGGAAATATTTGACTTCCAGTATTTAGTATTCACTTGAGGAAAGTATTGTTTGTCAGTTTATTCTTTAAATTAAACTACAGGTTTCACGAATTTTTTCAAATTTTTCTAAAGCTAATTTTGATGTCTTCGAAGGTTAGAAAGAAACAATTTTAACAACAACAAAAAATCTTTAAACAAAACTAAATACAGCATTAATGCTTCTTATTGAGTTTAAATTCTTATGCAACGTTTTATTTAACAATTTTCACCGATATCATAAAAAATACATCGGAAGTTCTTTTTATATCATTTAATTCCTTTTCTTTCTTCTTTTTCAGGCCGAATCGAATCAATTTCGCATTCGACACGCAAACGAGCAAGCTTCAAAATATATTAAATAATGTCAGTCGCACGAGGAGCATTGTACTGTTCCATTCAACACCACCCAGCTTGTCCTTTTCAGTTTTCGCACATTCAACTTCAAATATTTATCAAGTATTGTGATTTCTCCTTTTGAGGCAACTCCAAACAACTATCACATCACCTTTTCTGCAACTGAATACCGGGCTGACCAACTGGATCATGTATTTTATTTCCTGTGTTATTATCTCAAGGACTACTCTATGCGCCTTACAAGGCATACTTTGAGAAAGGAGATTGTCCAAGTTTATTGGAGCTATACCAGCGCTTATCATCGAGGTATTTCTTTTGCAATAGAATAAGAAAGAGTCATAAAATGCCAGATCGATTTCACTGACAAACGTGTATTATGCATTGATTTGACATTAATTTTCTTTATATAATTAATATTATAATTAGGATATAGTCCCTTGTAAGAAGAGAAATAGCATTATTTTAAATAAATGATTGTCCAGAAGTTATTTAATTGTTAAATGAATGCATACTTCAGCATTTGTAAAAAAGCGTTAGAGTAGGTTTCGTAAAAGCAAAAATATTTATTATACACAAATATTTGTGTATAGCTTACTTCAACATTCAATATCCAAAACAATAATAATACTCTTTTATTCGGTCTAATTAATCGCTAGAAATGAATGTATTTTTAGGTTCTGTACTGCGCATGTGTATTATGACATGTGTATTATGACATGTGTATTATGACATGTGTATTATGACATGTGTATTATGACATGTGTATTATGACATTTGTATTATGACATGTGTATTATGACATGTGTATTATGACATGTGTATTATGATATTTGTATTATGACATGTGTATTATGACATGTGTATTATGACATTTGTATTATGACATTTGTATTATGACATGTGTATTTGTATAATATTATTATTCATAAATAAGAAATCAAGATGAAATACTACATATATTCTCGATTACAATTTTTATTTTACACAATTTATCGTAACAATTGGCATATACAAATTGGGTATAAATTGAGTATATAAATAAGTTAATGTAGTATTATGGAGATTAAAATGTGTTAAAACTGGTTCAAATAAAACTTACGAGAAGTTTACATGGTTAAGGATTAGATGTGTATTTATATAGTGTATATATAGCATAAATGCATATATTTATGAATTCAATAGTAATGCATATATTTTTGTCCTACCGGAAGTTTGTGTATTCATTTGCACCTATTAAACTTTCTTATCTCCATTAAACAATTTCCATTTTTGTTCATCTTTCTGTACAAATGCCCATATTCACCAAGTACTTGTATTATTGTAATCACCCTACGCCACGCATTCATTGTTCATGTTTTAGATACATATATTGACCATTACTTACTTCAGGATAATATTCAGTCAAGCAAAGTATTAACAAAAGTCGTGTATTATAATTTGATATTATAATATAGGAAAAGTTTGACTGTGCCAACTTTAATATACGTATAAAAGTATTAATGCATATTC
This sequence comes from Invenusta paracnida, assembly GCA_036023295.1. Lineage (NCBI taxonomy): Eukaryota > Metazoa > Platyhelminthes > Proseriata > Coelogynoporidae > Invenusta > Invenusta paracnida. The sequence continues at coordinate 5,479 of JAYRBW010109635.1, forward strand.
GCTAGAAATAGACGTTTTATGTAATTAAATGAAACTCAGCTTTATGAACTCGCTGGAGTACATAATAGTGAGCGTTTTCTAAAAGTGGAATCGTTAAGAACGCTCTTTTTGTCAGGAATATAAAACTTTTGGAATGAACGACTTTTTTGTTGATCTTTAATTTAAAGTGGAACATTAAAACGAAAGATATATTTTAAAGCAAATCGATGTAGGCTAGTTTTTTAATGAATCGGTTAATACATTACATAAACGAAAACTTAAAATAACCATTTTATTGATATATAAATTCAAATTTTATTACGCTTCTATTTGAACACGGGCAGAAGCGTGTCGGAAATCAGATACGTGACCTACTTAATTTCTATGGTAACGTCGAACGATTCCCACTTTTGGAATGAATGATTCCTAAAAAGCGCATCGGAATCGTTAACGATTCCACTTTTAGAAAACGCTCAGTATGTATTTTATAGTGTTAATAAGTCCAACTTATGACATAGCATAGTGTTAAAACTCTTATTAACCATTATTACGTCATGTACGTCAGTATCGTCTTAAGCCTCAGCAGATGTACAAGCTTCCAATGTCACCTAGAAAACACAAACCACGAAAACGAAAATTCATTCTCATATTTGTGCAATTCACTTTGGCCCGAATTTTTAGCTTTTATCTGGTTTCAATGAAGTTTTAAACTAGGATGTCTTTTTTATACATTTATTTATTAAATATTAATGTTTCTTGTATTGTACCTATTAAACCAGTGATAATAAGATCATTTTGTTGGACTTGTTATATCTATAATTTAAATGGAAGTTTTTCAAATGTATATAAGTGATTTGCCATGAAAGTATTATTATGAATTGTTCTCTTAATTTATTAAGCGTTACATTTAACTTTATTAAATAAATATTTCAATTTTATATAATGATGATTATACAATATTCTAATAAATTTATGTTTCACAAAAATAAAAATTGCACACGAATGTAAATCAAGTATTAAATCGGTGTCTTCACTATAATTATGTTGCGAAATGCTATTTTGTTAAATTCATCAGTCAACGATGAGACGATAATTCTTTGCATTTAAAGATAGCACGATATACAGGCTTCAAAGTAATGCCAATATTTTAAGACTTTTATCATAAATATCATGCAATTACTCATGATTTAGATCGTGCGTCTAGTTCAAGCGACTTGTATAATTTATGTTATGTTATGTTCTCGACATTATCAAAATGTAATCAATTTACTTCGTTCTTAAAAATATTAAAATCATTTTTCTGAAAATTACATTTGAAATGTTTGCTAGTAAAATTTTACCTGCCTATCTAATTATGGTTTTGTTTAAATATATGTTGTCATTTTATCTGAATATGTTTGTAAAAACATATATTTATGCTAAAATTTATGAAATAAAAATCTAGCATGTACGTTCTTTGAAATGTAAATGAAATGAAACTTACTATTAAATAGAAAAAAGTCATGGCTTATTACGTTATCATTACTAATTATATATAAACATACTAGTACATAGCCAGCCTTGTGATATTCTGATGTTTATTGTGCATTATTTTATTTTTGTAGGTATATCCCCATCTTAACTGATTGTAATAGACCACTTGATATATATATTTTTTTTTATTTCGCATTTATTTACTTGAATAAGTATTGTATACACAAAATGTAGTATATATGTATCCACCTTTACCCTTACTTTAATTTAAAATATCTGCATTATTGCGAGTTTTTTAAGCGTAACATATTACTATACCTACTTATTGTATCATTCCAATATTGTGTTCTGTTGTATTTATAACGTTGATTGATATCGATTTATTCACTTATTGACTAAATTTATAGCATCATTGTATTTTCAAAGCCATTTGCATACTTATTGCATGGCTTAGTAATTTCTTATTTTTTTGTTTATTAAAGTTTATTTTTGTCATTATTTTACTGTCATCCATTTAACATTTACTTAAGTTTTTGTTGAATTTAGACAACGTATTCCAATAGTATTTAAACAAATCATTATTTACATGGTTACTTGTTCGAGTATACATACATGTATTTATCGTGCTTTAGAAAGATTTTGTTGGAAAAATGGATAAATCATAAAAAAATACATAATTTCTTTTCATTCATCTTTTGAACACATTGCCCGCGTACTCACGTTCAAGCCAAAATGACCCGTCCACGCGGTCAAACCACGTCAAGCCGGCTCGTCAAGCCAAAATGACCCGTCCACACGGTAAAGATACCCCAAACCGGCTCGTCAAGCCAAAATGACCCGTCCACACGGTCAAGATACCCCAAGCCGGCTCGTCAAGCCAAAATGACCCGTCCACACGGTCAAGATACCCCAAGCCGGCTCGTAAAGCCAAAATGACCCGTCCACACGGTCAAGATACCCCAAGCCGGCTCGTCAAGCCAAAATGACCTGTCCATACAATCACCCTACGTCAAGCCGGTTCGTCAAGTCAAAATGCCCTGTCCACACGGACAAGCCACGTCAAGCCGGCTCGGCGAGCCTATCGATTGGCCTGATGGCTTGGCTCGATAAAAATTAAACTTGTTTGAATATTTTCTGTCAAGCCAACATCGAGTCAAAATACTATTGATTTAAAATTGCAGTACGTGATCAATTAGCTAACGCGTAGATGCATATTTAATCGATTCTATTATTGTTGTTTTATTTCTTTGTTATTCTGCCATCTTGCTTTATTGTTAAACAAGCGCATGTAGTTTTTCATTAAACAGCTTGAACGTGTGTACGGGGCATTAACATTACAAAAGTGGATGATACAATCCTGAACTTTAGTAGGTACTCCCTCATTATAAATGAACTTGGTCACCTACAACATCCCAGTAGCCAACCTTGTGCTAGATAGCTGTCTGTCGAGGGGGTACTAAAGCCCAGTTTACGCTTTTGTAGGCGATGTATTATAGGGGGTACTAAAGTTTAGAATTGCCGTGGATGATAACAACTAGAAGGAAAATTGCTCTTCTCCGTAATGTAGACTCTGGGCACCAACGATTTAAATAATACAATTAATTATTATGTCGTACTTGAAATATGTCCAATTACCTATAACAGTGTTTAATAACGATACCTATATATGCGAAATACAACATAATGTAAGTAAATTTACTCGAGAGATACAGTTAAGATTCTGTACTGTAAAATTTGCTGAAGATTCTAGCAGTAAAAGTCGCTTTTCGATATCTTCCTGAATAACTGACCAATATTTTGCTAGTTTTGAGACATCCACATTTTTTATATCTATAGGTATCAAATGTTAAATGCGTCTATTTGAACTGAGTAAATGACTCCTGGGGTTACCACGCATTAAATTTTAAACAAGATTTTCTTTCTAGGTTTTCGGTTACATTTTTATATTTTATTGACAGGGGAATAGTGTAAACATTTTCTAGGCGTTTATAGTTGACCATAGTTTTCTAGAATGTTTTAACAATGTTAACGAAATTATTTGTTTGGAGCAGAAGATGGCATGCTTAAGAGAAAATGTAATTTAATAAGAGAGATATATATGTCTAAGAGTCTATAGGGCATAATTAGATTAAAAGTGAGACTTTGATTAAACAAAGTGATTTCAAATCCTGGGGGCTACTTCCACAGCATACAGTTAGACAAGCTCACTGATAAGAGAAAGTGGGATTCTGTACAAGGTTTTATAGTCTGATAGTGGCGTGACAATTCTGTGATAATAATTTACTTGTGTATTCTTGTGTGTCATGTATTAAATGAAGAGGTTTTGGCAGATTATATGGTTATACAGAAAGTTTCATGGATTAATATATATACGTATCAAAACAAAAATAATTAATTTTATTATATTTTAAAAATATCCTGTAAGAAATTTAAAAAGAACAATACCGAATAATACTGACAAAAAATCGTTTTAAATTTATAAACTAATTTCTTTATAATGATTATTTCGTTCTATATTTTAAATAACTGTTATTAAAACAAAAATACATCGTCGCACAAATGAAAACCAAAAACGAGCTGACAGACAAATGTTAAAATAATATGAAGATACGTATTTCTGATATTGATAAAACTGATATAAAAGGCGCCAATAATTAATTACTATAATCCTGTCTGTTAAAGATGTATATATTGATAACTATGTAGAGTCAATACAAACGGGAAAATTTGTTGATCTAAGGGAAGAAAATATTAGAAAAAATTCTTGGCAATGGTATTAAATATTAAACATAGTTTACATTAATCTATGTAATTTTCTTATAAAATTAATTAGTTATTCGAAAATAACTTATTATGTATTCTTACTAGTTTTATTTCTTTTGTACTTTTCATTGCTAACTTTGCGATGAATTTTGGAAATTTTATTTAAATCTTATTTTAGTAATTTTTTAATTTGCATGTATTCCACATATTTATCGATATATGCATATATGTCAATTTTAGTCACTTAGAACTAATACAATTAATTCTTGGTGCATTATTATATCAATTTTATCAATAGCAAAACCATAGAGTAAAAATGTCTTATATATGCAGCACGCACAAGCTATTCATTTTACTTATTATAATTATTTATATTAATTTAATTTACTTAATAAGTGTATTTGTTAGTTAGTTTATTATGTTATTTGTGTGAATATTACTATAACCAAAGAAATTACACACAAACGTAAATAATACATAAAATCGTGCAATATATTGCAGAAATTGAAACTTGGCATGAGGCATCGCTACAATGGGAATATAGAATTTAATGAGCATTATTTTTTTCCTTAATCATAATAAAGTTATCGCAATTTTGTGGATATTGATAACTTAATTTTAGTGTAAACGCTTGAATATGGAAATTTTAACATCTTTATATCAAAATAAGAACCTAAAACTATCTTGTATAGTGTCAACATTTTCAGCATTTTACTTCCTTACTAAGAAGGAGTTTTCTATAGTTCTTTTGCACTATTATTTCGTAAAAAAATACATTACATTTATTACAAAATACTATGATATCTCTATTATTGATGTCAATTTGCAGCAATTTTTCTGACAAAATTGTCAAACAACTGATAATTTCGTTGAAATGAAAATTGATCTTTATAATGAACTTCAACCTATTTATCAGTGGTCAATAATAGGCTTATTAATATTCCTTATACCATTTATGACTAGAGCTGCTATCATTTCTCAAGCTAATTGCTACGGTTTTAAATTCTTGACTTGAATCGTCTAATTATTATTAAAATAAGAGCTATATATTCATCTATATATATACATATATATATGTGCGTTAATCACAAACACAAATATTTTATACATCCATAAATATCTGTTATATTCGATAAACAAACCCGCTAATCCTAACGATGCTGAAGTCTATTTATACATCATTTCACCTGACCATAAATGATACACGTATTTTATTCCTACTTATATATAAATATTTATAAATATCTCAAATTGTCCAAAAATATCACTGCATATAAAAACGGTTAATCAGTAATTATATAAAGACATAATTACTTCAATAAATCAACATTCCACATAATATATATTCAAATAGGCAAAGTTTATTTTAAAACAATTTAAATGTTATATGAATTTTATGAAAACGGCTATATGGATACAAAATACACTTTTACTGTGATATATATAAATCTATGTATAATATAATAATTTATTTGTAAGCTAGCTGAATAAAATTCTAACATATAAAACTTTTACCTTTATTGGATTTAAACATTATTACATTAAAAAAACAACACAAAACTATACAATTCAATTTTAAAATCTACAAATCATTTTAATACCAAAATGTATTTTCTTTTTTTTAGTTAGTTGATGTAAAACGCGAAATTATGTATTTTTTATTTTAGCTTATACTTACATTAAACAAGTAAATTATTGTTTAGTAAAAAATATAAATTTGTGTTTCTCAAATCAAGAATAGATTAGAAAAAATATATAAAACTCAAAACGATTATAAAGTATTCGCCAAGTCAATGTGATGTCTAAATTACTTAAATCAAATGAATTTAATGCGTTTACCAAAATTTGCAGCGCATTTATTGTTTCGGGCATAACAACCTTATTTTTTACTCAACTAAGGAACTTGGAATTATACATTTAATGGGATAATATTTCATCTATCCTTTAATTTAATATCTAGGAATAATTTCTTTTAAATCCTTTATAAAATGAAAAACACACTGAGTGAAAATCATTAATTATTCATTATAATAGTAAAATATAAATGATTGGAATTGAATATACCGATGTTTTCAAAAGAGGATTGTTTTTGAATTGGCATCAATCAGTGTTAAAATCTTTGTAGGTGGATACGATAATTTATCTTTTCTTCCTGAAATATTCAAAGTGTATCCAGATGACAGTTTTATATCAAATTAAAGTGAAATTGTGTTCTGCAACGTTTTTAATATAGAGTGTTTTATTTAACCATTTCCATAGTCGTTTTACAGTTTTCAATAAATTTTTCTATTTCGATAAAAATATAATTTATCCTACTTCTTTATTGAAATTATTGTTTTGCTCTTAAAATTAGAACAGGTAATTTAATAATAATAGTTAATTTAGTCCGATTACAGTAAATTAATACTTTTAATGGAGCATATGTGAACTTTGGGAAAATATTCTCTTCAATAAAAACAAATCATTTTCTAAATTATAAAACCAAGAAAATTATAAATAAAAGTGTTTACCTCTTGCAATAAATAACAACTAATTGATAATATTTCAAAACAACTGTTCAAAATAAAAATTTCTCCTGTATAGGCTGTACTAAAAAAGAAAAGAAACGGATTAGGAAGTCTTTGAAAAAGTGCGTGAATGCTTATATAATGAAATATTAAGATACAAAAACACAAATGACAAATAGTCGAATATTTTTGTTGCATCTTACAATACAAACTTACTATAAATAATATAGCAGCTAACCTTTCCAACACTCCACTTTTCTATGTATTACACACATGAATTAACTATGCAATAAAAAGAAACGAGTTAAATTTAAGCTCTTTTTACGTATGTATAACATACAAATATTTATGACTTTTTTGCTTTACAATGTAACTATTGATAATATAATTTTAGTTAATTTTTGGGAGTTTTACCTATAAGTCGCGCATTTGAGGCTATTAAGATATCAAATATGTTAATGAATTTAAGAATATGATAACCGACAGAGAATGCTTCACTAAAAAAAATGTAGTCATAATTTATTACATCTATATTGTTAAATACTGATTGATATTTTCAATACTCGTATGTATTAATTAGAGACATCGGAAGAAGAATATTTCATTTACATATACCACTAATTGGGTTCTCCATTGAAATAATCCATTTTTGGAGACAGCATATTACAAAAATCTAACGATCTACATTGCTTACTTATCAATATTTTCCCCTATTTTTGTATAATGATTTAAGTTAAAATTATTATTTTGTAAATCTTCCAAAAGTAGATTAGGTAATACAGCATGATATTAGTTATGATAACTGTATTATCATAACATGAATCATGCATTTCATTGTATTTTTAGTCATGGCATGATGACGACAATAGGAACGTTTACCTATTCATGGAAAACAGCAATCCTTCTTAACTACTTGGAAATTAATATTTATGTAAAATTCATATATATATTTTGCTTGAATGAATCGACAAAAAACTATTATATTACGTAGGTATATTAGAAATTCACTTAAATATTTTATTCTATAATCAAATCTAGAAAATATAATTTTTAAGTATTTTTTACATCAAATTTATTAACCGAATTATATGCACGAACCCGTGAACTACAAGTGGTTAGTATGTAAACACATTGTCATTATTTAAATTTAAAAAAGAATTTGAAAAATATTTCGCAAAATTTAAAAATCTTTATTTACAATTATGATTGCTATATTTAATTACTAAATCATTAATCGAAGGTAATATTGACTACATTTTAATGCCTTTAAATTTTATTTTGAACGTAATATAAAACAATGGGATTTTTTATATCTATGAACATGCATTTCACATGACTTCTCGTTAGGTTAACATGTTTTAAATATATTTGTATATGCTATACTTAATCAATAAGTTATGTTTTCACTTCCTCCAATGTATAAATGAATGAATTACAAGCAGTAATGTAATTTATTAGTAAATATATATGAGTGTATTTATACATAGTTTTCAATTATACCGTAATAATATGTCTGATTTTAGAATAAAAGGGAGCAAATTAACAATACATGATTCAGTGTACAAAGTCTATCAATAATACGGCAGGAACACCGTAGATCCGAGTGGAATAAGAAAGAAAAGCCCATGTCGTGCACATACGAATACGGTTGAAGTAATTAACGGCCACAGTATTCGAATAGAAAACAAAAACATGTGTGGGGAAAATGTGGCAATAAATAATCGATAGACAGTGTCATATTCCGACTAAACAATGATGCAATCAATCAATAGGCCAATGGGAAGCAGAAAAATAAGCCCGTTGATTTACATTGGCTCAGGTCTCGCAGAACAATATTGTATTGAAAGAAATGATCCCGAGAATTACGTGCTGTATCACAAATTAATTGGATGAGTAATGCAGTGTAGAGAATAAAGAGGTCAATATTCCCTTCGACGTTATATTGCTGCTGGCTGTACAAAATAAAATATAAGGCTGTGCCGTCTTTTCGGTAGCTGTAGAGATATGACATATATACATACACAAGTAGTAAAAATAGTGTAAGGCCTAAGAATAAATCTTAAAATCTGATTGAATTGAGAGCGTACTAAGTTATAACATGAGTAATCGGGCAATATTAAGGGATTATAGGTATTCAGATAAATAGGTAACCAATTGTAAGTATCTCACGAAGTCAAAGAAAACACTAATCAACGTACGATAGATAACTAATCTGGATAAAGAAAGATAAAAATGAGTCAAGATATCTTGAATGCATTTATACTTGTGTATGGACGGAATGGAAACGAAAGTGTTTTTCGATTGTAAATGGAAAATGCATTTGAAAAAACGGAGCTCTGAAACCAATAATTAACAATACAAACAAAAATCACAGTCAATTTAGTATTGGAGGGATGGTGGATGATACACAATAAATATATGGATGAAAAACATCATGATACTTACTATATACGAGAAGCTGAAAAAAACTATAGATAAAACTATATAGCAAAATAATAGACAGAAATTGTTTTCAGATAATTCATAGTCACTACCCCTTTAGAGTGCAAGTTGAGTAAATAGAAAATAAATGGTGTAAATTGTCAAGAAATACATCAAAAAGAATATCATGACCCTGAATAAAAAATCTGGACAATACAAGTGTTTCAATTAATACAAGGGGGAGAATCACCAATCTAAGTTAGATGATTGAATTAAAAATGAAAAGGTTTCATAATAAAACTAAACACCTAGATATCTCATGTACTATTAGGGCAAATATCTCTGAATTACTACAATATGATGTTGTATGTAGCTAAATGTGGCGTCAAATTTAGCTCGACCTGACCCTTACAGGAAAAAGACACGCAAGAGAGAAAAAAATTGAATTATCACAGATACGTAGAAGAAAGTGGTGGTAGGGAGAGGAGGGAGGACTTCGAAAGTAGGAACAAAGGCAAGGCAGATGAGCGTGATGAGTGTGGATAATTCTTGAATAATATTAAATACAGTCAAGTGCACATTATTTTGATTTTACGAACTGGGAAGTTTTTATCTGTATCTGTATATTTATTATTAGCTTTTAGTTATCCCCATTTCTGGTCATTTTAAAATGTAGAGCACTATTAGGGTTGTTTCATAGTTTTACTTGTTAGGGTGAATAATTTCATACACCATATTTTATGAAAACAAACTTGTAATCATAAAGCAAGAATTTTTCAAGTTTGTGATGGATCAGTAACAGCTTCCAAAAATATAATCTATACAGTCAAATTATTTGTAAAAATTCTGTGCTAAACATTTAAAACATGTCACTAAGAAGAAGTCTCTCAGACAGAAAATCTTACACGCGCATAACCCCATATAAGCAAAACGAGTAGAGGAAAACCTTGCATTTCTTTAGAAACACTCCTTCGAACAATTCGAACGTGGAAAAAGCTGTATAGAGCGACATCCTATATTGACTGAATTACGGAACACATGTGTGCAAATAAATAGTTGATTTGTCACATTCGGTCACGATCCCTCCATCATTTCAAGCAGAGTTGTAACAAGGATGTGCGAGGGTGTGGCAGTAGCCGTGACCTTGGAGGCAGCTTCGAGAAGAGCATCTTCGCCCAGTTGACAGTGAACTGTGTCGACAAGGTGTCTCACTGCCGGCCGTAGTGGGTCACTACTCGAGGACGACGCTCCAGGTGGCGTGGACGCCGCAACCAAGAGACGCCAGAGTTCTGGGAGGACGTGCAGTGTAAGATTCCGTGGTCCCGTGCGTGGGCCAAGTTGGCTACAGAGGTGGGCAAGTTTGTGGACAAGATCGGGGCGTTGGCGGGCATTGCTGTTGGATACGAGCTGGGCGTAGATGGAGACCAGTTGGTTGGGATCTAATACAGTCAAAATTGGAGAGGCGTGAGGGGTAATTCAGTGGAGGTCTTCCTGCCGTACTACTAATATTATTATAACTGATAAATAATTTGTTATTTATCATTTATTATATAAAATAACTTGTATAATTTTTATATCGATAACAAAGAATTGTGCATATGAAATTGAAGACCTAAAATAACTTTTAAGGTATCAGCGTGAGAAAGCTGAGAAATAATTTAATTAAAAACAAAAATACAACTCATGCAAAATATTTAATAAAAAATCATAACAAAAACTAAAAGAAATAACAAGAAAACAAGTTACCATTATAAAATCTAAAATTAAAATAAATAGATTATAAAACATGTATAACGTTTTTCCATATAATATTCACGATAAAATATTTGTTTATTTTAGCTGAAGTAAAAACTAAGCCTCAACTTAACCTACCCTGGAATTTGATGAAGTCATCGAGTATCTTAGAGGCGAGATGGACCGTCTCCTGACTCCTACTGGCCAGATTCTGCGTTGTGTGTTGGATCAGTGTTGCCAGAACGGGTGTGGGAACGACGAGCGAGTGACCCAGTCGTGGAACCAAAGATTCCAGCATCGTGAGAGCCTGTGCCGACACCTTGCTGTTGGAGTCTGTGAGACGCGGGGAGAATTTGTCGAAGATCTGCGTGTGTTGGGAATGTTGGAGAAGGGTAGATATAGAAATATAAGTTAATATAGAAGAGACAAAACATTCCTGAAGCTCACTGAGATTTTCCGACGAAAATATATCACGAAAGAAACCAGATTGGACTAACATTTTATATATTTAATTGCTAATAAAAGTATATTTTATGAAATCAGAAAGTTAAAAATATATTTTCTACATTTTACTATTTTACGAGAATTTTAAATATATTTTAATTATAGACATCTGAGTCTGATATAAGCTATATTATATTTATAATGCGATTCAGGAAGTATGTAAGTTTGTTAAATTACAGCTTGGTGTTTAATCATTATTTGCTAATTTCACTTCTAAAGGGAAACATTCATTTTTATAAGTTGCAGGAAAAAAATACCAATAGCAAAACAATAAGCATTCCAGTGTATGCAATAGTTTATACATTTTAATTAATGATGTATTTATAAATGAATACGTAAACAAAAATAAAACAATAATATTATGATCATCTAAAAACATACTTAAAATAAACGTGCTATAATAGGAGTACTCTATTATATACTACTTATAGCGGGGAAAGAAGTATGAATAGATATTAAATATTTTCATACAATATATATTTATTTTGTGAAGGCAATTACCTTATTATTATGAAATGAGGTATTCATTTTGATCTGAAGCAATAAAAAAAATCTTAGCCGAGCTCACCTTGACAACATTCTGCGCTAACAAATCCGGATTTTCAAGTGACAGTTGGTCCAGATCGAGGATACCCTGCTGCCGATCCCGAAAGTCTCCTGCACCCAGTTTAGTCGTCATTCTCCCGATGGTATCACTCCCATTTGAGGAAGAACCACCACTACTACCGGCACTATGCGGAGAAAGAAACTGGGCAGAGGTGGAGGAGGGGTGGTGGGGCGGCGCCAGAGGTACCAGGGAGTGCTCTTCATCAGCGGTTGTGCCAGCTGAGGAGACGCGAGACATGGAGGTGGAGCGACGGAGGCTAGCGGCCGAAGGGGTTACGCTGGGAAGATCCCCGAGGCCCTGTACAGAGAAGGGATAAATAGGTGTAAGTAGTGTATAGGTGATTCTTAATAAAACGATACATGAAAAAGAATTATATGAATACGATTTAGTTCTCAATTGCCACCCATACTCACCTTCGTCTTGAGGTTTTCGATAATGTCACGTATGCTTCGCCAAGAGTTGGCGGTGATGTGTTTTATACAAAGTTTCTCAAAGTCCTGATGGTGCATCAGGCCGTCGAACATCTTCCTGCCGTAGTACCTGGAGGAGATTGTGTGGTGGTTGAGAAATATTAGGTGTACATATTCGGAATTACGAGGTTAAAATTGGTCGAAACAATGCTTCTTTTAAAATATTTAATTACATTCATAAGCTAATTACATGCCTATAATTAAATTATATTATGTTTGTAAATCTCAAGAATAATACGTGAGTAATAACATTTCCTTTACCTTAGCTACTTTAAGAAATATATAGTAGATTTAAGTTGACAGTCGGCCATACCCAGAGTATAATAAAAAGAAGGAATGCGTTCACGCTTTATAGGCGATGCAAGTAGCTCTACGCTGATTGGTTGAAATGGTTGCCATTGGTAAAGTAGTATGTGGTTGTAAACAGAAGTCGTA
>JAYRBW010109646.1:0-18371 GCA_036023295.1 Invenusta paracnida
ACATTTCTGATCTAAATACAACATTTTTTTTTTAATTTTATATATTTTTGTTTTTATACGTTTTTTATTAAATTTGGGATGCTAAAATACGGGATCGCCTTGATCTTGATCTTTATCGTATTATGTAGTTATCATAGTTATGTTTCATAACTAATGATTAGTCTAATCACTTTGAAGATTTACTATGCAGTATGCTTAATTTTAATATGGTTGTCACTATGTTGCAAGAATCTTGCCACATAAAAAAATTGTTACATGCTGAGAGTGGATTTAAAAAAAAAATTGTTAAAAATAAACAAAGGATAGTGAGATGCTTGATAATCATGGTGTGGTTGTGGCTGCCAGCTTTTAGTAGTATATAGGGGTTACTTGTTAATACATTCATTTTTTTTTTTTACATTGTCTAAATACTGGCATATGAGACTCTGCACAATAATTTTCTTTAGGTGCCAAGACTGTTGCAACCTATAAATTAGGTTTTAATACCTATTTTTTTAAATTTTTTTAAATACAATAATAACTATTATGTAGTTATCATAGTTATGATTCATAACTAATGATTAGTCTAATCACTGAAGATTTACTATGCAGTATGCTTAATTTTAATATGGTTGTCACTATCTTGCAAGAAACTTGGCATGTAAAAAAAATTGATACATGCCAAGAGTCGATTTAAAAAAAATTTGTTGAAAATAAACAAAAGATAGTGAGATGCTTGATAATCATGGTGTGGTTGTGGCTGCCAGCTTTTAGTAGTTTATAGGGGTTACTTGTTAATACATTCATTTTTGATTTTTTACATCTAGATACTGGCATATGAGAATCAGCACAGCAATTTTCTATAGGTGCCAAGACTCTTACAACCTATAAACTAGGTTTTTTTATGAAACCAACATTGGTTATGGATAATACCTGATGTTGATTCTAAAATACCTGATGCCAATTCCAGAAAACCTGATGCCAATTCCTGAAAAAAACATATGCCGATTCTAAAGATGTGGGATAAACCCTGATGCCGATGCAAAATAAATTAATACAATTAAAATATAAATTTTGCCAAAAATATGATCTTTGATTCCACTAAATTCACTTTAATTATAGTTTAATTTCATTATATTCACTCAAATATTACTCCAATTCCATCTTTTTAAGTCTAATATCCATCCGATTCCATCTTTTTTAGCATATAGCTCCAATTCCAATATATTCCATCTAATATTACTCTCATTCCATCTTTTTAAGTCTAATATAGCTCTTATTCCATTTTTTTTACATAATATAGCTCCAATTCCTTCTTTTTTTTAGTATAATATAGCTCCGATTCCAATATATTCCATCTAATATTACTCCAATTCCTTCTATTTTGGTATAATATAGCTCTGATTCCATCTTTTTTAGTATATTATAGCTCCGATTCCAATATATTCCATCTAATATTACTCCAATTCCATATTTTAAGTCTAATATAGCTCCAATTTAAACTTTTTTATTATAATATAGCCCAGATGCCATCTTTTTTAGTGTAATATAGCTCTGATTCCATCCTTTTTAGTCTAATATAGCTCCAATTCCATCTTTTTTGGTATAATATAGCTCTGATTCCATCTTTTCTAGTATAAAATAGCTCCAATTCAATCTTTTTTGCTATAATATTGCTCCCTTTCCAATATATTCCATCTAATATTACTCTGATTCCATGATTTTGAATCTAATATAGTGCTGATTCCATCTTTTTTAATCTAATATAACTCCGATTCCATCTTTTTTGGTATAATATAGCTCCGATTCCAACTTTTTTAGTATAATATAGCTCCAATTCCATCTTTTTAGTATAATATAGCTCCGATTCCATCTTTTTTTAGTCTGATATAGCTCTAATTCAATCTTTTTTTGTATATTATAGCTCTGATTCCATCGTTTTTAGTATAATATAGCTCCGATTCCATCTTTTTTAGTCTGATATAGCTCCGATTATATTTTTTTTAGTATGATATTACTCCTAATATAATTGAGCTATATTACACTAAAATGGAATTGGAGCTACATATAATACACCAAAAAATATGGAATATATTGGAATAAGAGCTATTTATACTAAAGAAGTTGGAATCAGAGCTATATTAGACTAAAAAAGATGGAATATATTGGAATTGGAGATATTTTATATAAAAAAAGATGGAATCAGAGCTATATTATACAAAAAAGTTTTGAATGGGAGCTATATTATACTAAAAAGGATAGAACCGGAGTAATATTAGATGGAATATATTGGAATCAGAGCTATATTATACAAAATAAGTTGAAATTGGAGCTATATTAGACTTAAAAAGATGGAATCGGAGTAATATTTGATGGAATATATTGGAATCGGAGCTATATTATACTAAAAAAGATGAAATCAGCACTATATTAGATTCAAAAACATGAAATTGGTGTAATATTAGATGGAATTTATTGGAATCGGAGCTATATTATACAAAAAAAGATGGAATCGGAGTAATATTAGATGGAATATATTGTAATCGGAGCTATATTATACTAAAAAAGAGGGAATTGGCACTATATTAGATTAAAAAACATGGAATCTGTGTAATATTAGATGGAATATATTGGAATTGGAGCTATAATATACTAAAAAAGATGGAATCGGAGTAATATTTGATTGAATGTAATGAAATCAAACTATAATTAAAGGGAATTTAGTGGAATCAAAGATCATATTTTATATATATATATTTTTGGCAAAATTTATATTTTAATATTTTAATCGTAATAATTTATTTTGCATTGGCATCAGGTTTTATCCCGCATCTTTAAAATTGGCATCAGTTTTTTTGGGAATCAGCATCAGGTTTTAACCTGTGTACATGGAATCAACATCAGATATTTTGGAATCAGCATCAGGTTTTATCCTGGGTACACGGCATCAGCATCAGATTTTCTGGAATTGGCTTCAGGTTTTATACATAACTGCCAACATCAACACATTGTTTGATTCTTCTTCATTCCTTCAGATACAGTCATCACCAGACACCATGCCCTCAAGAATAATGATGCCTTTTTCCTATATAATAGCATATACATCTATATAGTGTATATTAGTTATATACAAGTTTTGGCTGCACCGGTTATTATATGTATATAGCATAATGAACTTATTCCTTCTTTGGATGCACATTATAATTAATTATATAAACCTTGCTTACATAGATGGCATTATGCCTTATGACTATTTAAGCTGTTTTTTATAAATGACAGTGTAAACAGTATACTACAACCATAAGTAAGTAGTCTCGATTTGAATGCTCGACCCACTGGATTGCCATCCTCACGTTCTAACCATTGGACCATCGCTTCTTAAAATTGTAGAGTATCTGTAAACATTCTTATACTGAAAAATGCACTACTGGATTGTTTATATAATTATATAATTAATTATAATGTGCATCTGAAGAAGGAATAAGTCCATTATGCTATATACCTATATAGTGTACTATATATAGATATCCTTGATACTAGAGTATCAAACACTTAGCATTTTGCATTTATTATTTTATAGAATTTTTTTCCATCATGGTTTGAAGTTTAAACTCCATGCCTCTTTCAACACCTAGTTTTATGTACACCACTTTAAAAAAGTTTAGATTTCTCAATAATAAATAGTTTTTATTTGTTTAATCAACTATTGTTCCCTATTTTAAAAGTATACTCTATAGCAGAATGGCCTATTAAGTAATATTCACATTTAATACAGTTCTATCTGAAATGAATATTTTTTTGAGAATCTGTAAGACACATAGTCATATGAATTATTTATCATCATTTAACCTGATATATGACTTTCTCTTGTCTATGAGGATCAAAATAGCCAGGTATCTTATATTATACACTTTTATTTTTTGTATAGATATATATGCATATATTAATATTATATATTTATATGTCTCAAAAAATCCTAAAGCCCCAGACTTTTTGTTTAGACATTTTTCAAATGTTTTCAAAATATATTTAAATATTTTTAGTTTAAATTTTAAAGAAACCTAAAAACCTCTGTCCCAAAGAATTTTATAATGTCCCAAATTTTAGTCTAGACATTTTATAAAAATATATTTTTAATCATTCTTAGTTTTCATTGAACCCTTACCCCTCAATATACATACCATTAATATCTGCTCCTTAAATCTATAATCTAATACTTCAATTCATTAGAAATTTTGCGTCCACCTTATATAAGAATCTCCACTGCAGCCCTTTGAAAGATTCTTTACTACCAGCCTTGTATTTTTTTTGGTTTGGATGGTTTTTCTATTACCATCCTTGATTAAAATTTCTACTTTCTTTCTACTGCTTATAAGGAGCAAAATCTCTATTATTACTCTTTGCATAAATATATACTGTTTTCAACATACTACCACCCTAGATAAAAATCTCTATTGTAGCCTAAAAGATCTGCTACAGTGCTTCAAAATTTTTAGGGTTTAACTTTATAAATTTATTAGTTACTTTTAATCTATTTTAGATTTCAGAAAAACGAAAAATTCAATGTCTGATAAGCCTACAGATGAGCTTAATTGTACAATAATTATTAGCTAATATTTAATGTAAAAAGTAGTTATCTGGAAATATATAAATAGCCTAAGAAAATAAATCAGGAGCAATTTAAAGCTAGATACTTCAAGAGATAATAAATTAATATATTTCAACATAAGATAATCATGAAACATATAGTTTGAAAAATGAAAATGAGTGCAAAATATATTTCTAACTCGAAAGAACACAGATCTAGATAATCACTAGATCACAGATATAGATAAAAAATCTTGAAAGATTGTTAAAGAGTATATAGAAGTCTTCAAAAGTTAGGGTAATAAAGAGAGCCAAATTGTATAATAATCAAGGTCTGTCAAGTTCATCAAATATTGCTTCATGTTTTAAGTCAGCTTTAGTTAGTGCAACATAACCACAAACATTTGGACTTTAACGTAAAAGTATGAATATAATATATAAAAAATACATACAGAATGCAATTTCAGAAGGTTCATAATTCTTTTTTTAGTAAGACACCACCAAAGGTTAAACTATATGAAATACAATGCATAAAATGTACCACAATGTCCTGGAAAACTATAATCTGAAAATAATTTTATATTATTTGCACTGCAATCAGAAGATAATAATTTTTTCTCAACTTTTGAATAAATTCAATTCAATAATGCTATAGCATAATAGAAAACTATTAGACTTATATTATTAAGAAAATTTAATATACTTAAATTTAATAATTTTCTTAGTATCTTAAAATTACATACATATTAATTTCTATTAAACATACATTATTACAATTAAATTAAATTACAAGGTGTAATGTTTACACTAGTGTGTAACTTTGGCACAAATATTTGGCACCAATGTTTTTTTAAACTAAAGTGTAAAATATATAGTCAAGTTTGGTCACAATTTATGGCCTACAGTGTTACATGTATCACAAATGCAATTTAACCATTTCTACCAATTAATTAGAAAACAAGATAACTTATTAAAAATCAAAATCCAGATTTTCATGTTTTATTGATAAATTTATCATATAATAATAAAATGATATTATTATTATCATTATTTAATTGGCATAAATTTATGCAATCTAATGACATTAGTTAAAATAAAACTTCAATTTAGATAAACAAACAAATCATAAATTAAAGCACATATGTAATATAGACAGTTCTATTACAAATTCATTGTAATACAAACTCTTATGTTCAAATTTGCAAAAAGAATTTTATTATAATATACAGGTGTAAAAAGAAGTTACGGAATATTTCCAAATTAAATAATTTTAGTTTCATTTCATTTCCCATATATTATGTGATAGGTAATATGTTATATGTATATAATACACTACAATCTATAACACTTTATTACAAATAACTCACATATAAAAAGTAAATACATAAATGAATGTAAATACAATTCACATTCAAAAGTGTTTGCATTGCATTTGATGCACTTTCTGAGATGTAATGGAACTGACTGGCAAACTTTTCTGCACAATTCGACATCAATTGCAGCAACACTATTTTCAATGCTTTTGCACAACAGTTGGAGAGTAAGTATTTGGCATGGTTGCATGTTATACATTGTCCTTTAAAATACCCCATAAACAAAAGGGAAGGGGTGTCATATCTGGCGACCAGGGAGAATATTCCAACCAACCTCTTCTTCCAATAAATGACTCCAGGAAATGAGTGTTAAGCCAATCATGAACACATGTGGTGAAGTTTTCAGGAACACCATCATGTTGAAAGAATGTTTGTTGATGCACTCTGATTTTAGTAAAAGGGGTTACAGACAATTATGCAACATGCAAAGGCATGACACTCCTGATACCATATTATCAAAAACAATAGAGGACAATGCAATGCCACCAAAATATATTCCACACCAGACCACATCACCAGGTTGATTAACCTCTCTTTCTAATGTAATGTTGGGATTGTTGATTGAGTGCTTATAGATGCAGTTTTTGTGATTTACAGGGTTTCCATGCTTTTCAATTACAAAATTAAATAGTTTCTTAATCATTTTTCCATTTTTTCCATGGGAATAAAATTAGAAGTACATGTAATTGTTAAAACTTTGGCTTCCTGAAGGTAGTAATAGTAAATCTAATTTTGATTAACCACATTTATGATATATATTTATTTTATTGCTTTTGTCTAATTTCTTGTGGCAAAGAAAATGTCAGAAAAAATGGCACACTAAAGTAAAAAGATAACTATTATTATAATTTTCTTTATTAATTGACAGTTTAATGTCTCACCAGTACTGGAAAAAATGACTATCTAAAATTCCATAGATTTTCCAGAGTTCATAATATCTGTATTTTTTCTCCAAATTCTGTAGGGCATGGTAATCTGAATTTATATGTCCATTTAGTTTAAACATGAACTCATCGGACTAAAAAATTGTATTAACAAGAGCTGGGTTAATTTCCAATTGTTGCAGTAATTTCTCACAGAATTGATGTCGGCGGTCTGTTTCATCTTCATGAAGTGCATAGACGAGGCAAGGAATGTATGGCTTATAGCCAAAACGTCTCAATGCATTATATACTGTCATATGACTAATCTGATAATTTCACTCTGTTTAAATTCTAAAGATAACCTGCACGTGGAAGAATGTTCAACATTTGGATCATGTGTCATTAAAAGCAGGCTCTTTGATTATGGATAACTTACCTGAATTTGGTGCATCCAAAACGCTGCTTGTTTCTTCAAATTTATTCACTAATCGAAAGATAGAAGAATGTAGTGCTGGACGATTGTATCATAAAAAATGTGTTTTGCAGCATTACTAGAATTGCCAGTTTTGTAAAATTGGCGAATTGCACAAATTATAAAATAAATAAAAGTAAAGTCACAACTGCTGTTCTTTCCATTTGATCAATAATATGTTTCTGGTTCTTTGCTATAAGCTTACTAGCTTCTTTCTGTATATTTAGATTTAGCATCCATACCTAAGTTTTTAAAGTTTGTACATAGAGATTAGAGTTTAGACATCAAAATTTTGCGTTACATTTTTTACATCCTGTAGATTACTTGGTTAATAGGTAGTTATTAGTTTTACTAGATTTTTTATAAGCTTTTGGTTAAAACAAGTGTTTTAGTAAGTTGCTAATACATATATATTATATAAGTATTATTTTATTCTTCAGTTAGTTTTCTCTGGATAAAATTGTGCAAACAAATTCCTTAATAGTAAGAATTATTAATTTTAGTGATATTATACTTAATTTTTTCCATGACTTATATTAGTACTAATTTTATTACAACCAGCAATTAAAATTTTTATATTAATTTAGTTTTTCTTTAATGTATTACTAATCTGACTTCTATGAAACTATTTAATCAATTAATTATATATATATAAATTAAATCATTTAGAATTGCTAAATTACATAAAGTAATTATTTATTTTTTGTCTAAATGTGGCATTACCTAGTTTTACTGCTCACCTAATAGAAACGATTTCCGGGTATGTATACAATATAAATTTTATGCTTACATTTATGTTTATAATTTATTTATCGACATAATTTAGTCTTTTCAAATATGTCCAAGATTTTAAAATATGTTTCCTCTAAAAGATTATGAACATTTCCTTTTTTAATTGAATTTTTTTCAGTAGAGACCATTGTTAGCGCTATGGTGCTTAAATTGGTGCTCGTTTTGGCCTATTTCCTGCTGGTATTCATTATCACTTGCATTATTGAATATCTCGTCAGCTTATCTCCTCCACTATTTTATCGATCTTCTGATACCTTGCGACGTTTGATTGCCAGTTCTCGAATACTGAAGGCCAGGAACAAGCCTGTATCTCAACTAAAAACTGTGTTAGATCAGCGAGGAGTGAGCTATGCTAATGTTGTGGAGAAAAAGGACCTCTATAATCTAATTGGGGATTCGGGTATGTAAATTAAATGCGATATTTTGGTGGAATTTTCATAAATTGAATATCGTTTTTGATTTAAAATAGTTCCAACTAGAATATGTTACTATTGCATTATTTACTAAATATATATCACTGTCATTTTGACGGAAATTAAACTTGTGAAATATTTTCTGCCAAGCAAACACTGAGCCAATATCTTATTGGTTTCAGATGTAACATGTGACAAATTTCCTAAAGCGTAGCTGAAGATTTTATTGGTTCTATTATTGTTTATGCAAAGTGCATAGTATTTCATTAAGGCAACTTGTCAAGCCGGCTTCAACTTATGTAATTCAGGAAAATAAGGACACCAATAATATATGTTATAACTTAATTGAAATAATTTGAATGAAATTTGTTGAATTTTGGGTGAAAAGTGAAAATCTTTCTAATTCAAGGAGCTCCTCGAAATAATTTTGAAATTAATAACAACAAAATTTATCTTCTTAAAACAACAATTAAATTTGATTTAAAACCTTATTTTGTTTCATTTACAATCATTTTTCTTTGTATTGTTTAATATTGTATATAAATATTTTTAAGCAAAAGGAATTCCTCGGGTTAGGACGTTTTTCGCTAATCCACCCTAAAAACAACTAATCGCGCTTATTTTTTCAGATTTAAGTTTTTAGAAGTCATTCAAGAGGCCTGCCCAATCATTCAATTTCAACTGGAAACATCTATAATAAACATGTTAATTGTAATTTATATTTTGTAATTAAATTATAGTCGTTCACTGGAATTGATTTTCTAAACGATATGAATTATGTCACAAACGTGTTTAGTGAATGTTTTCCAGTATAAACAAAAAATAATAGACATACAAATCATTGGAATTGTTTCGTTTCGTATAATCTTCGCTATATTTATAAATGTGACGTGTATACAGTCACTAACTATAACACACTAGATTTTAACTGATACATTAGAAATGTTACATTACAGATTACGTTTGTAAAAAATAGATATAGAATACACATATTATTAAGCGTAGAAAAAAATCAATCAGCGCAGAATACTTTAGCAGATTTAGAATCAATCAGTATAATATTTTCTATTTACCGGATATTGTTTAGGGCCGAGTCGTGACGCATTATTGCACACATTAATATAAAAGTAGATCTACAGTTCAAAAGAATAAATAATATAGAACATTGGTAATATGAGTCAGTTTGCAACTATAGTAGCAAGTTTTTAAACTACATAATTTGTTAAGTATCTACCGTTAATGCAGTCAGCATGTTCCATTGGCAGACGATGCGTGGAATAAACGAGGACATGCCATAAGTAGGTACTCTCTGGTGATTGTGTTGGAAGTAGGTAAGTTTCAGATCGAATTTCTACAAGTCTGCGAGTTATTTTGTAGGGAATTCTAGAGTCACTTTGTTCTGTTTCTGTTCTTGGGGTTCCAATATTGTAGTTATCTTTTTTTTGTGTCTGAAGCATAGATATTGTATTATACATCATCCCCTAGATTGAGAATTTAAACGTTTGTTATGTATTATTATGCATTCATTGCAATAAATTAAAAAATGGGATAACTTGGTTGGCTAATCGACTTCGAATTCAATATGGCGTAGTAATAGTAACTTTTAATTGGACAGTAGTAGACAATTTGCCACGAATGCATAAATAATAAATACTTAGATTCACCCATAAGTATCATTTGAACAATAAACAGATAATAAGGGTGGATTGCAAGTTCGTAAACATTTAAAGGAATTGCTTAAACTCGAGAAAATGATTAGTCAAGGAATTCTTTAAGTATTTACTCGAACGTGTTGCATAATTTCGCTTTATTATTATCAAACTTTTACTTGAAATTACATTGCATTTCGAGGAAATCATCGGAATTGGAAAAATTATAAAAAAATAGAACTAGCAACGCTTCAAGGGATTTCTCGAGTTTCAAACATTTTCTTTAACACATAAGCGAACTAATTGTAGGTATTAACCATTGCTTTTACTATATGTATATACTATATCATAGTAACAAATGTGTTTCGTATAAGTAGCTATATATAAGTTAATATACAATATTAGTACAATATTAGTAAGTATGTATAATTAGTTTATGAGTGTAGTATAAATTATCATTAAAGGTTTCACTATAACTCTATGTAATTTTTACTTTTATATTGAACAACTTGCGTCTCAGTAACAACATATTTATACTCATACTTATATAACCACCATTTTCCATGCCAGGGTCTCTTACTGAGGAGGAGCTTGAAGCTGCACTCGCCGAGCTCAACGCCTCCAGTCAGGCGGTGTCTGACCTGGCGAAGACCAGTGCTACTACAAGTGCTGGTCTATCCTCGGTCGTGGGTTTGCAACTCAATAGCTCAGGCCACTTTAACGAACTCGTCGAGGACAACAAGGATAGTGTTTGGCTACTCAAACTGACCAACTCTGGAGGTGGGGGTGTCCCAACGGCTACCTGGAAGAGCCTCGTACGGAGGTTTGCGAGATTTGGAGTTAAACCTGGCCGACTCGACTGTCATCAACTCAATAGGTGCTACGTCTGTTTAGTTTTTATTGCGTCTTCTACTTTTTTCATTGTTCTGTAAAACGTTATCCATTCATAGCTATTAAAAAACGGCTTTCACTGCTAGAATTTGAAGAAAATTTGACGGGTAAAGTCTCGATAATGTCCCGCTAAGATATGCTTGAATCAGGCAGTATTTCTCATTTCAAAAATTTCCTTATATCTCGCCTATACCTATAAGCGCTGTTTCAAAGCAATCGATACTCTTGCATTGAGTTTACAATAAGAAAGCGGCGTTGTACAACACAACAGTTTAATATGCTATAATTGAAATCGTTTGGTGCAGCGTGTCTACATTACCAGGGATGTGATTGTTCCTGCTTAAGCAGGATTTTCTGCTTTTTTGAGGTGATTTTTTGTTATTTTTGAGATCAGCAAAAATACGCAATAAAAAAAGGGGGGCCTATAATGACAATTTTGTACTTTACATTTTGTCAGTCATCAATCAACTGAAGGGAAATTTACGGAGATGGACAATTTCCCTTCTAGTTGTTATTGATCCATTTTTATTGACTAATTATAACTAATTTCGTTTTTTTAATTTAATAATGTACAATATTTTTAAAACTGCATACTATAATAGTGTAGTAGAATATCGTGAATTTACTCTTTAAATAATGCGTTATTCAGAGCATGTCATGTCTGGGGTGATACGATCGCAGCTTAGTATAAGAAATGGGTTCGAAATAAATTGATGTGTTCAAACTTGAGCTTAAGCATTATAGCTGTCCTTAAGTAAAATTTTGATCTCACCATATTGAATTGATATGATCAAAACAAATTCTTAGTTATACGTGTTGAGTAATTTTCCCTTACATTTGAGATACTGATGTTACTGAAAACTTTAACTGTGAATTAAATATTATGTAGTGTATAATTAATTTTCTGTGCAATGGATATTTTGTCCAATCAAGCATTTTGTAAATATCTCCTGAATGTAAATAATACGATTTTATTACCCATTTTTAACTTTCATAATAATAGTTAAAAGCAAGAACTACCGAATTCAAAGATCAGTATTTTGTTAATACATATAATACTGTAAGCCTCACACGGCTGCAAAGAGGAAGAAGTTTCATATCTCCAAATGACCTAACTCTGCTCTTTCCTAATATTGTGAGAATATTCTGATAGTTTTTAGTGGAAAGTTGCTCATTTAGAAACCCTTCTAGCATGATTACACGCTTTGCATATGCAGTACTGTCAGTTTTTCTTTTGTTTCTAATAATTTTGATGAAATAATCTTCAGGTCAAACTGCTGTTGTAGTTATAAACTTATGTATGTGTTATTAATTTCATTTTGTTGTTATATTAATATTTTAAATAAACTGATAACAAACAGTCATCAATAATACCATTCGATTACACAGCTTAGTTTTGTTCAAATTTTCTTATAAGCCGCTAATCTGCGACTGCAAAGCTCTGTGCTCCCGAATGTTAAATTTTTTGTTGTAAATATTAGATACATAAATTGTTTAAAATTATAAAAATAAAGATTAGTTAAAATTTATCGTTTATTTTGATAAATTTATCCAGAAATTTTGGTGCATCTACTTATTTGGGTAATGCAAGAATTTTGACGTGTAATTAATTATATGTACATCAAATACATTTATTGATAACATTTTCCCCACTCCTTTAAAAATGGATTAGTTAACGTTTCTGTTTAATTAATTAATTAATTACTAAGTTATGTAGCATAATTATATGAACAAATTACACATTTAAAAATTTGTAAAATAATTTTTTCTTTAGATAAAAATTTTAAAGGAATTTTCAGTCACTTAATTGTACCAAAAAATTGAAATATATATAGAAAGAAATATTCTGCTTAATTTGCTGCTTTTGACTATATACTCTCAGAGGTGGCAAAATAACCAGAGTATACTGTTCTTAAAATTGCAGCCCATCACCCCTGATCTCTTTATATTTTCTTCTAGTACTTGGCATTTCTTCCCATCTGTGCAGACTGTGTGAAACGCGCGGCTTTACCCGAGCAGATCTAGTGCTCGCCCTGCCAAAAGGCAAGGACCGCCAGAAGGACTCAGTTGACTTCCGTGTCATCCCACGTCGCTATGGCGACAACAACCAGCAGAAGAGTCTTCATTCAGGGGAGCAGATCTCCCGCTGGATCGACGAGGTTCTTTCGAAACGTCTGCCCCGACTGACATCTCTCTCTCAACTGGCTGACAAGTGGACGAACGAGGGCGCTCCTGGGCCAGGTCAACAAAAGAAGCAGCTCCTTGCGGCGAGTCAAGCGCCACCCCCACTGGATATGGTCGTGTTCAGCAAGACCGGTGTCCGACCTTTAGTTCTCTCGGCTCTGTCCGTCAAATTCACTGGACGGGTCCACTTCTGGTGGGTCCCCACCTTGCCTGGTGACTCACCTCTTCTCAAGAATTTACAACAGTTCTGGCCCGCACTCAACCTCTCCCATCTCCCTGTTTACATCCTCTTCACGCGGGATCGAGCCTACTCATTTGGCGGGCAGATCGGCGAATTCCTCAGTTTTCAGTCTCTGGATCTGTTTCTCAGCATGGCCTATCCCGAACCTAATGACGTCTTACTGATAGGCTTGCTACTGATAAACCTTATGGCCCTCCTCCAGTTCCCTCTCAAACAAGGATCCAAATGCACACGCCTTCTATCGACCGTTTGGTTCTTTCTCCTCTACAACACGATATATCTCGTCCTCTGCCTTCCCATAATCGGCCTGTTCTCGCTCAATCTCACCTATCCAATCGTCTCACAACTCCTTGACTCTCTTCGTCAGTTTAGTCTGAGCCAGTTCGCAGCACAATGTCGGCACCTTCTCCTCTCCGGTTTCCTGTCACCCACTCTTCTCGCAGTTATCTTTGTCCTGTTCTGTGTTGCAATTGGTAAGTTTGAGTATTGGCGTACAGGGGGTGTGGAGCCCTCATATCCTGAATATGACACCGGGACAACCAGTAGCAGTAGCCCACTCGACTTGGAAGCGGGGGGCGACCGCGACTTACTTAATTCCCTGGCCCAGACCAACCTTAATCTGCCCTCTGACCCGCCCGCCTTTCTCATTCACCTACCCACCTGGCCCTACCATCAAGATAAACTGCTGCAGAACGAGGAGCACTCCAGGAGTCCATCAGAATTGCAGCAACATCCATGGCCGGCCCATGCGCTTAGAACTGGCCAGTGTGTCGTGTGTTTGGAGCGATTGAAACAGAGTGTTGAGCTGTGCTGCCTCCCCTGTGGTCACACCTTCCACGAGACTTGTGTCAAGACCTGGTTAATGTGTTCCCGCGATGCTGGGTGTCCCACGTGTCGTTGGCCCGCCTACAAATCCAAGATTCACTGAATCACGAAGGAGTCTCAGTTTATTATTACATATATTATATGTTTTGATGCACTGCATCCTAATATTTTCTTTCTTTTGTTCTTAGACCAAATTGTTTCCTTTTTCCTATTATTATTGGTGAGCAAGAATATTTAATATTATTATTTATTTGTCAGCCTTTTTAAGTCTGTCTTTTATAATAAATTAATATGTCTTCTAAATAAAAGTTATGTTTTGTTCAAATGTGTTTTTATTTTTTTTATGAGCTATTTATTTCACTCTGTCTGTTTATTTGCCGCATGCACTTAATGTGCTTTCAATGTTATCACTGCAAGACAAGTCACTATGTTTTTATTATATTAGCAATTTAATGTAGACCTTTATAATATTTACTTGTACTATATGTCCAAATACTTAAGTGTATAGGATAATATTTTTGTTAATAAATATATGTAAATATAGATTTCGTAACTATTGTCAAACTATGTTTATTATATTACATTTAATATTAGTTAGTAAAATGGTTATATGTATTTACTGCTGT
This sequence comes from Invenusta paracnida, assembly GCA_036023295.1. Classification (NCBI taxonomy): domain Eukaryota; kingdom Metazoa; phylum Platyhelminthes; order Proseriata; family Coelogynoporidae; genus Invenusta; species Invenusta paracnida. The sequence goes on from JAYRBW010109646.1 coordinate 14,896, forward strand.
TTGGGTTAAAATACTTCATTTGAGTCAAAACACATTTAACCGTCTACAATATAATATGTTTACTGTTCATAAATAAACCACAAATAATAATCAAAAATACTTAGAAGATTTTGGTAGAATATATAAAATAGTTATATTCTCAAATATTGATTAGCAATTTTATATCTATATTTTGTATGTGTACTTTTCTTTGATGAAGTTTAATAAAGCAAATAAATACACGATTGAATCTAACTCAAAATATCATACTCCGGATTTTTTAGAAAGTAGTGTTTTACTATTTATTGGTGATTTTATTATTTATTTATATCTTTAAAAAATACTGTATTATATACGAATATATTAAAGTTTTTAAAAACAAATTTTAAAGTAAACACATTTAGCTTCTAAAACATGGAGAAACTAAATGATGTAACACAATTGCCTTGAAATCATTGTATTACTGCTATTTAGATCACGCAATTTAGTTGTTTGTGTATACTATGTTGGTACAAACTATTTAAGTAAACAGTATAACGAATAGTATTTACTTTTGGATAAATTAAAATCTAGAAAAGCTCCTTTCAAATTGGCAGTGTTCAGCATAAAAGGCATTACATATTTGTGTATATATCAAAATATACCCAGTCAGGAATGCAAAATTACTCTATAATAAAAGTTAACAAAAATAATAATAGGATTTTACTTTTTATGAATAATAAAAATTAATCAAGTTAAGTATAATAATTCTTAATGAAATACACAGTTTTGACATCAAAAATATTTAAATACTCATAGATTAGGCTATAAAGTAATGGAAGAGGAGTTTAATGTGATGTAAACCTGTTAAACTTACTATCATATGCTATTTATTAAGAAAGTATGTAGGCCAATGTCCTTCTTTTTTCTGACAGCCATGACGAGTTCCTTTACGACAGTCTTAAAGACTGAAGATCTTGATCCACCATCTTTCACACCCACGACTTCATCAGCTGACCAGAATTCGCCAACTACTGTTGAGGGCGATATTAAGGCTGATTCTCCTAGTCGCAAACGAGTTCATGAAGGGGAACAAGAAACGACTGCCACTACCACACCGGATCTTTCAGATTCTAACCCTGCACCGGCCAAGTTTCCAGCACTACAGGTGGACACAGAGCTTGAAGATGTTCTTACTCCAGCTACTCCTCCAGTAGCTTCGTCAACACCACCGCCATCAGCATGTGAAAAGGTGTCATCATTGTCGACCAGTCAAGCCTCGGATATCGTTATGTCGTCACCTAAGAAGACACCTACTCGAATTCGAACTATAGTGAGCGAGTGCCTCATTCAATACATACGTACATTATACTCGTACACATATATATTATAATACTAACATTATTCCATTTTATAATAATCTACTGGGGCTGCGGCTATATTTAAATTTTGAAAATAATGTTTTTTATCTCAAAAATATAGACCGGGAATTTTTATATAATTAGATTAAACTTCTTTAGACATACATCTTATAATGTTTCTAAATTTAGATATCAAGAATATTGATGTTTAGTAATTTTAAGTCTATTTGCTTAGAAATATTATAAATTTACTTTAGCTTCCCTATAGCAACAATATCTTTCAAAATATACACATGTGGCACAGATTGTTTAAATGAAAAGTAAAGTTATTAATTAATATTTTAATGATTTGCTTTAGGTTTTGTTTAATTAAACAAAAGACTTAAAATGTTTTATATGACGGGAATATATTTCGGCTTCTAACCGAAGCCTTTTTCAACCAAAAAATAATAACAAATTTTGTTTGTGTTTTATGTCTTGTCAATTATATATACTATTATCAAGACGGCATTGAAATATATATAATTTTTATTGATAAATTATATGTACTACTTTCTACTGCTCTCAGTAATAAAATATTTTAATACTCTATATTATGCTATTTAAGAGTGAAGGGCCTGCATCGGGTAGTGAAGCTACTCTTTCTCCAGAAAAGAGTTGGCGAGTGGAGGATGAATCCGGAGCTGGGTGTTCCTCTAGTGGGGTTGGTGACTCGGAGCGGGAGCTGCGCGATGAAGCACGAAAGACAGAAGAACGTCGGCTAATGGCACTTATATCACACTTCCAAGAGGAACAGTTGAGCCGGTTTGAAGATTTCCGTCGTGCGTCCTTTCCCAAATCTGGAATCAGACGTGTATGTAAAGAAACATAATTTGAGTGGTTTATAAATCGCTATACTCGTATAGTATATTGTTTCCATATTCCATAGAAGCTATTATGACTATTGACGGGACCAGTGTAGAATTATTGTGGATGATATTATTAGTATAATATTATATTTTTAAGCTTATAGTAGTATATATTTCATAATATTACTATTTGTTATTGTAATCAACTTTTCTTGTGCTATGTTTCTGTTTTAGTATACTATATTATATTTAATGAAACAAGTTTGATAATATACTAATTCCACTTATATTTTAAAATATGTTTATTCGTAAATATACTTTACTTTAAAAAAACTCAGTTAAGCGTAATATCTGTAATAATAAATAAAAAATAATATATTATTATATATATATTATATTATTTACATGAGTTTTAGGTCTTTTATCTGTTTTCATTTATACAATTGAATGTACTCTATTATAGTATTTATATTAACATTGAATTAATCGCACAATTATTGATTTAATTTGAATTTATAAAACGATTCTTTCTGTCTTCTGTGATTAATTTTTTATTAATACAAAACAGTTTACATCATTTGAATATGTCAATTCACATTTTTTAATTTCAAGAATATACACAATTATTATTAATCATATTATAAATAATGTTTTACACTCTGTTTATTAATGTTATTTATTATCCAACAGTTTCTCTTCAAGTTTACAATGCTTTTACTATTGGTTTTAATTTGGTATGTTTCAGTTGATGCAGTCAGTGGCCTCTTGTCCTATCTCACAAAACGTAGTTATCGCAATGTCTGGAATAGCTAAAGTTTTTGTCGGAGAAATTATTGAAGAAGGTAAGCGGGTAAAAATATGTGTTTACCTATTTACCTGTGCCTAGTTGAACATTATCTAATGCTGGTACATATATTTACTTTTAGCTCTAAATTTCAAGGAAACGATTAAAGACGAGAGCGCATTACAACCGAAACATATACGTGAAGCGGTCCGACGATTAAAAAACAAGGGATTAGTACCTCATGGACAACCTTCACGAAATCCTCTGCTTTAATTTTAACATTATATTATTGTACATAATAAAGGTATTAATATACAGCATTTTTTATCAATAAAGCCATATTTATTGATTTGAAATATTTGACTTTGAATTTTCTTCCTTTGCATAGTAAAGCAATCGGCTAATATATGCTAAAATAAAAATGTTCAAAGGACTACTATAATACCATGACGTGAAACAAGCAAAATGTGTGAATTTGAGTAAAAGTCTGAGACTAATTTTATTATATTTCAGATTCTATATGTC
>JAYRBW010109657.1:1075-18370 GCA_036023295.1 Invenusta paracnida
TACCCAAATTTGCAATCAACAAAACCGTAACTACCTACATACGGTTCTTTTGATTACTAATTGTTAGATACGGTTTTATTGATTACAAATGAAATTGACAAATCTTACCCAAATTTGCAATCAACAAAACCGTAACTACCTACATACGGTTCTTTTGATTACTAATTGTTAGATACGGTTTTCTTGATTGCAAATCCAACCAAATCGCTTGCAGATACGATTTTGACACCACATTTTTCTCGTAATGAGAGGCACTAAGCGATGTAAAACTTCAGATATACTTTGATGTAGGTGAAAACATTTATTTTAGACCAAAAAGTGATTTTTGAAAAAAATGCACATACGGTTCTTTTGATTTCAACGGCAGAATAGTATACATTTGAAATGAATTAAAAATAATCACTTTGATATTGACTTTTTTAACAAATAACACCTGTTCAAATATCATCTTTTTGGTTAAACAATGGTTACTGGTTTAAACAACGTACAAAATGTGAGACAGTGAATTGCATTGAATGACACTAAAATTCCCATTATAATTATTTATTGGTTAACTATTTCAAGCATTTTTAAAGCATTTCAATAGGCATTACCTACTTTATAGTATCAAACAAAAATGCACGTTTAACTTGCAAACAATTCACTACTTATAATATATTATATTGAATGAATATAATCTACACTGACAATACTATCGGTCTATGTGCAAATATGAGACTTCGAAAAAAAATTATAAATGTAAATTTAATTAAAAATATTAAGTAACTCAAGTAACCTATTGAGATAACGTTAGCAAATCTAGAAATTCCTTCTAGAAACAACTTAACTATAACACGAGGTTTGAGAATTAAAGTAAGCTAGGGCAGCTAGCACACACCTGAGGAAATGCATATCAGTGATCTCGCGCATACAGAGCCAACAGAACTCGCAGCCACATACAATGCAGACCATGTGATTGCATGTCCCGTCGTCCATTTTCAACACGTAGGATCGACATCGCGGGCAGCTTTTCACTTCACCTGGAGGCAGACAGAGTCAGAGACTTTCAGTACAACAACCATAAACCGAATACTCGTCTGTCAAAAGTGTAATTTGAGTTTTCATAAACCAAAGTTAGAAAGGGGAGAACAGTTTCCATGGAAAACGGATTTTTTAACCTTTCTATCTCAGCAATTAATTCAACTATATACAATAAATTTGGCTCGCAAGTAAAAGGTTCGATAAAGCTCTATGATAGATTACATATTATTGTGGAATTGGAATCTTTCTGATTTATCATCGTGAAATGACAAGTACAAAATAGATGATTTGAAACAATTGTTTCCAAATACCGAAAACCTAATCACTTTATATTCTTTCTTGGTACATTTTAATTTTATAATAATGGCTTGAAAGATTTTTCTTGTACGTTTAAAGCGGAATATCACTCGGGAGCCTTATTTTCATGTAGTATCGATTAATAAAGCTTACAGCATTGTGATTGAATGATGATTACAGCTCACACAAACACGTTGGACTAATCATGTGTTCTGTGTAGTTGCCAAATTTCTTTAGATAAATGACAAAACGTCAAAACTTTTGATATCTTAATATAATTAAAATTACTTAATATCTATTTTGATTCATTTATGAAGTTAAAACATAAACAAAATTATTCCATTTGATTCAACATCAAAATAATAAATAACCATATTCGGCTAAGACGGTTTGAAAAACGTTATAGTTTACCTTTAGCTACATAACTCGCAAAAGAAGACAGTATTGGTGTTCGATAATGTTTATACACTAATTAAACGAAATATAATTTAAAATACATTGTCTCATATAATAATCGTAATTTTGAATTATAATCATTGTCGACTCTGTTACATAGATAAGAAACGAATAGCACTCATCCCAAAGAAAACACTTAACAAGTCGATATATTATATTATTAAAGGTTGAAGAAAATCGCGAGTAAAGATTATTGGGCAAGGGATCGTGCCAAGGATGACAATATAAAGAACATCATTGAGTTCGTTAACGAGATTGATAAAGTCCGTGCGTCAAAAATACCAAAATCATACGAAAAACAAATCATTCTATTGTTTTTAATCAATCTGTACCTAACCTATCATATTAATTTATATTGTAAATCGTTTTAGAGGTAACTATTTCTGTACAGAAACGTATATCAAAATAAAATTTGTTTGTCCAATAAAAACTTTTGCTTGCATTGTTCAATTATTAAAGAATAATTTGATAATTTGATTAGTAAAATATTCTCGTTGAATAGTATAAAGTATTATTTTTTGAATTACCAGAAAAATGTATCATATCATAATATCATAATATCATATTTATCAATATACCATATGGCTATTTCTGTGTGAAATAATAGGTAATAATAATGTGAGACAAAATCGTATTTTATACGCCAACGTGACATTACTGATTAAGTTTAAATTAGTGACATATTAAAGCTTGAAACTGTTTCTGTTAACAATATACATTTTGATATCAAACATAAACATAACTGACATCTGACATTGACATGTGCGATTTAAGCATGGAATGCATAACATGTAACAAATACCAATAGTAAATCACGAATATGTCAATTTATTGTACAAGAATAACCTACTTTATAAAAATAGTATACGTACAAATTATTTGTGTTGGTTATGTTCCTTTTTTCGAATTATTTTTAACCAAATTTCGTCATCTACAAACATTACTTAGAATTATTTGGAGTTTGTGTCAATATATTCCCCATATTGTACAGGAATGCAATATAAAAAAAGTCATTTTAATACATTTTATTTGTTTATTGCTTTGCTGTTACTGCGATTCAAGTTAGACTTTGCTTAAATAGATCTACATCAACGCCTTATAACAAACAAAAATACATATTTCATCGCACCGAAACTTTATTACTTAATATAATTACATTAATTAAAAAAAAAGAAAATACCCAAAGAAAACGATATTATCTGCAAAACGTTTCGAAAACGTGAAGTGTAAAAAATATATTTCAGTACACAAAGTAATAATATGAAATACTTTGACATTGTAATTTATATATCTTTTAAAATGCGTATCAAAATGAACTACATAGTTTATACAAAAAAATTACAATATCGTCAAACAACCTAACGAATCTAATGGAAGATATATGAAACCAAAATAAAACGTAATTATAATATGAAATATAATTAAACATAAAAGAAAAACGTGTCATTGAACAATTAAAAATGTTAATACAAAAATTATGATATAGACAATTTTAATATTAGAAATGACGTTTATTTAAAACAAAAATTGAACTGATACTTGTAATGCAATGCGATACATCGTTAGAGCGTTATTGTATCACTCTTGCTAATATTCTTCTTTATTACTAGAAACACATATAAAATATTATTTGATTGCATAAATTATATTATAGCGCCTTATATTTCACACAATATTATATTACGTTATCGACAATGCCATAACAACAAAGCCGAGAAGAAATAGTTAAAAATAAATAATATCGCGATTCTAAAAACGTGCCAGACAGTTGAAAAACAAATTAATATAGTTGTCAATAATTACAGTCTAAATAATAACGACCGATATTACTCCAAGTACTCAGATGGCTTCCTAGATATCGGTGAACTCTAATTGCTCTTTAGACGAGGCTGTACTTACATGATTTGCACCTACCTACATGACAACTACATACATACATCGCATATACCTAGCCTTGGTCACAACTTTTAGAATAACAAGTCAAAAAGTTAATCCCATTAAGCGATATAACTGGTCAAATTGAGGGACTAATATTATTTAAAATAAATTGAATAATCATAATATATCTAGGGCACCGTACTTTGAGCGAAATAATATACTATTTCAGAAAATCCGACGAAACATACCTACCACAGAAATATAAGCAAAATATAATGGACACCTCCTCAAAACTGAGTATTACGTCAGTAATAAGATCATCTGCTTTCAAATTAACTACGTCTGGTTAGGCTGGCTTTCTTTACATCTATTTTGAGCATCTTACCGTGTTAGATATTGAACCATTTATTTACCTGTAAATGTCAATTACTCTTACAGCATAGGTACATAGAGGACATAAGTTCTACAACATATTTGAAATTTAAACAGGACATAAGATGCACGCATTCCATCAGCTAACCGACTATATACATAACATTGTAAAATGTATTCATAATAAGTCACACTGTATCATGAGCGTTAACCCGATACTATTTATGTTCATCAAACATAATGTAAGATAACGCTACATGCTATAACATTCGGGACAAAATATTGCATTCCAAAAGCTTATAATGTAGCTACACAATGATTATAAAGCAGTCCAATCTAGCCAATTCCTTAAGTTGTTATTATAAAATTTAATTTATCTAAATTATATATGTTTTGTAATACTGATTGAAATTATAAATAACAAAACAAAGCGCAATGTTTAGTGACATCTTTTTAATTAATTGATTTTAAACAAATATTAGTTTTATGCTATTTTTGGGTATATACAATATTCTTATTTCATTGTGATTTTCCATTTTAACTACTTACTAGAATATATCAAGTTGTCAACGACGTAACATCTTGTTATTGCCATTCTATATATTATAATAATATGGAATTTAAACGTGTATGCATAATATTATCCCAATTCAGAGCTATATAACACGCTAATTCCCAATTAAAGTGCCAACCGTAGTCTTTACTTTAGGGATACGTAAACTTATATCACTACTATCTTAAAATAATAGTCTCCAAAAATTACGTTTGAATAATACATAAATAATACTAGGTACACCCGAGTCTTTTGTTTAGAGTAATATTATTTTATTTCACTTGTCAAACGTATGAAACAGTCAATTATTCATTTGGTATAATACTGCTTCACCTTCGGTAAATTCATATAATTATAAATATTTAAAAAATTAAAATGGTGTTCTTAAAAAAATTTCATTTTATGGAATAAACATATTATGTCATAATATTTATAAAGTAAACTGAATCTTTCAACATTTTATAAATATGAAGTTTTGATGATTACATTATGAGATTAAGTAAATTTGCATTATTCATTGATTTAAACAATTTCGTAGTCACCATTTTATAGTTAGTAAGAGAATAATATTAATCTACGATAGTCGATGGTATGCTAAAGAATAGAATCAATAAATAAATTTGCCTTACCATCGTCAGTCATAACGGATTGGTTATTGCCTCTACCATGTTGCCTGGAAGCTGAGTAAATGGACAGGGAATAGGTAAAAGACAAACCAATAAAGCAATCAATACTCAAAGAATATCTCACTAGTATACTACACTCAATTAAACGTTTGAATGTAAGCGGATATTAAAGAAAGAATGAATGATGAAGTTTATTAATTGCATCAAACGTATATGTTTACATTTCGTATAATTCTTTCAAACCAAAAACTTAATAAAAACTCTTCTTCTTCAGAAAAAGAGTTTATATTTATATTTCCAATCTAAATACATTAAATAATTTAGTAACGTATCTTTGTTTAATCAAAATAGAGAAATTTACTTCACTAAATAATTATATTCAGGGACTGTATTAATATATTCAGCATACAGAGAACATAATATTTAAAATGTGACATCTCTGTTAAACATACAATTAAAATTTAAGCATACATGACGTGATGACATTTAAGAAATTTTAGTGGATTCAATTTAATTAAAAAATTGGAAAAGTCAAATTAAAAACAGGAAATTAAAGCTCGTGGGCATATAAAAATTATATTGAAATGCAAACTAAATAAATTGAAACACAATATTTTTAATGGTTAAGAAAAATAACATTTTGTAATACTTATCAAAGAAAAATAAACGACCTACATTATGTACAATGTCAATAATGCCGATTGTAATGTCAACTTATGCATATGCGCATATTATATCAATGTTCAACAACGAAAACATTATGAATATTATATTATTAGCTGCAAAAATGAGCGTAAATAGAGACTGATTTTCTTATATTATGAATCAATAAAACAAACAAAAGTTTAAGCCAGAGCTACAGAAGAAGAGCAGATAAGATACGTACGCTTCAAGATTGTAAAAGACGCAAATGTTATTATGATAAACATAGTATTTACCTTGACCTCTGTAGCGTATTGACAAATACATTTAATAGGCTGTTATATTATAGAATGTAGAAATATTAATGAAACACGAATACAAGCATGTGCATGGTTCTTTAAAAAAATTACAAAATTCATAAATGTTATCATATAAGCTGTGTAATTATTATAAAAACTAATGTTCATACTACTGTTACACGACACCTTGTCAGTAGTATGAAATTATATGTTAATGATTTTTTGTCTATTTGAACAGAATAGTTAAATGCAGCACACAATTTGACTATCTCCGTTAAAAATTAGAACATTATAAAAACCATATTAAAAAGCTATACATATCAAGTTAATATTAAAGTGTCTCACTGTTCATTAACGTATATTTTATAGAGACGAATAATTCCTGCATAATATACTCAAAATACTAGAGCCAGATTACTAGCAGTCGAATGTTTAATAAAGGAATTGAATATATGATTATGCAATATATGTATAATTCTACATATATTTTAGACGACATGCAGTATTAAATGGTGTATATTTCATGAAGCTGACTTACATTTTACAAAACATACTTTGAAAAACTTAATTATTTATATTTAATCTAATTTTTTGAAGAGAAATATTAAATTATTCACTTACTTTATTTTAAGAAAAATGTACCCTTGAAATAGGCGCCCTTAGTAATATTGATTCTATCTGTTATACTAATAAATCATATTTTATTATGCCATATAATAAAACTTGCATGTAACAAAAATATATCACGGGCCAAAAAATAACGAGACACAAATGAATAGATTTACACGTGAAAAGAAAAGTACCAAAACAACTTTCACACGCCTTGCTCTCAATAAAATACATCCTTTTGAAAACAGCACAAGTTTCGCGCAACGCTTACATTACAAACTGGCACGTATTCAGTTCCTTAAGCGCCAGTTTTTTTACATGATATATGAACACGTAAAACAGACTTTACAGGCAAATCATTATTGCTCATACAATAGAGTCGGTTTAATAAAACTAAAACAAACCAAACTCCTAAAATGCCGGATACACAAGTGCGCACGATATTCCTACTAATATGGGTCAACAAACCCAAGCAAACAGAATATTAGTCAACTTCCAAATAGTATTATTCTCCTAATAACGATACATGGCTTGCCCTAGTGCAGTGATAAAATAAATTAGCATGATAATGATGTCAGTAAGTAGCTAATTTAGGTGACTCATACTACATGTCCTGATGTTACATGTATTAATTATAGCGTATGTACATCAATGTTAGTGATAAACATAAAAACATTGAAATGCACGGTAATAATAAAATGTTAAATCAGTTTCGACAATTATAATTAATACAAGCCAAAAATGGCAAAAACATGTGTTAGCTCAACCCATAAAAGAAATTAAATATCCGTTAAACGTGTTAGCTCTTGAGTTAATAATATTGGACTTGAGCTAACAACTATAAAAAACTATTATACTAAAAGCATTGTGTCTAGAATATTTATAATTGTATAACTTCATTCAGTATATTAATCAAATGTGTTTTCTAATAATTTTATGCATTCATCAATTGAACTTTTGATATTTCTATAAATTAAAATACAAACGTAGTTAGCTCGAGTCCAGTATTATTAACTAAAGAGCTAACACACTTTTTGCCATTTTTGGCTTATATTAACATCACCATTTTTTGCTGAATACAATATTAATTGACTATTTAATGTAACATTTGATTATATATAATTGTAAAGGTATGTTCAGTCACAAAATTTAAATAGGAAACAAATCTAGCCCCCTAGCAACGGTCAGTAGGTAAAAAAAATATTTTTCTCATCTTCGGGACATCCCCAATATATGTACAAAATTTAATAAAAACTGCTTAAAATAGTATTATTAGGTCTGAAGAATAAGAAAAATAATTACGAAAAAGTTGTTTTTGGACCAAAATATCTCGGTTTCTATAATAGTTATGAAGATCTAAATTGGCTAGCTTATTAATTTTTGGCGGCACTACACGATAAAATTTAAATCATTTCAATATATAAATTAGTTTTTAAATGGTAGCTGTTTAAAAAATGGCCGTTCTTGTGGTATTCTAATATATTCAACCTACTGTAGGTAGGTTGCTGGCATGAGCTAAGAGTTTACATAGTCAGGGATTAAGTTTGATAATTTTAATATACAGACTACAATATTTAGAAAATCGTTTTACATTAAACTTTACATTATTTAATTTACATAAAAATAAAAACAGATAGGTGAAGTATATAATGTTGTATCAAACTACTTTTACATCTAACATATTATAAAAGATATACCATCGATGTCAAATTGGCATTACAAGTAAGAAAATAAACACAATATACATGTATTATTGAGTAATACGTAGGCTCCTAGTACCTTTATAACGACCACCTACATAAAATGTCGGTTACCTAATTATAGTAAGGAAGACATTAAAAACAAAAACTAGACGGATGACTGAGAAATGAGTATGAAAGGCTCATCCAATTAGAATGCAGTAAACTGACCAATGAGATTCTAAAAGGAGTGACATTTTTATTGAGCAATCTTCTATTTAAAAACAGTTACATATAGTAAGCTTTTTAACTTTAATTTCTGGAATTTACAATAATAGATTATTGAATTATGTTTAATATAGGTCTTTGGAAAGATAATAAAAGTATCTATTTAATTCAATAATATAATACCAAGAAAAATGTTCAGTAGGTGAAAACATTGCGTGCAGATATGATATCTTTTTACTTGTGATTTCACTTTAACACACTTAGGAAGAACAAAAAGATTTTGTTTCAGAGACCATTACAAAATTTATTAAAATTCTAATACATATTACTTTACTCTATAGCTCTAACACAATTCTACCAAGTGAGAGAAATGTGTTGTTCATTGTTAACATATTTGCTGAGATATAATGGTTAAAAAATATTGTTTTTATTACACCCAGAACGTCTCTACCCCTTCAAGAGCCCTTGTTGACCAAAACCGAAATTACCCTTTCACAGGCTCGTGTTCTGTCTAGTTGCTGTAGGTATTTGAGATCAATAGTATTACATTAGATTGGTTACTTCGAAGCCCTCCACACATGCCTGAGCGTATAATACATAATATAGAAGATAGTTTGATTATACTGTAATGTTATCCACAACAATGTGTACAAGGTAAAATGAAAAGAAAAAAAAGTACACACAATATATTATGCCAATAGGTTTCCAGAATATTAACCACATAGACTCTATATTAAAGATATTTTCCATTTCCAATAAAAATACTCATGTTACATTTATGCTTTGTGGTACTACAAAGTTTACTTAATTGATTTTTAGAACTGGAATACAGACACAGCGATACAATATGAAAGATAATGCATATAATACAGTTAGTACTGAGCTTAGTATGAGGTTTAAGTACACATTTATGTTTTTTAGACCCTCAATTTTTGTCGAACTATGAAACAATAAATCATGCACATGATAATAGTTTAAAAAGGCCACGAAATTTATTTGAAATAACTACTTCTTTAATTAATATAATAAGTCTTTTCAATAATCGTACATTACACATATAAATGACAGTATTTTACTTGGAGTTAGCGAAATTTTGTATATATTATTATTAGGCACTATTACTATACATCTCGTGTAAATCTTTGAAATGCATTACATTCGATGCAATAATACATCACTTTAACATAACAATCTATACTAATTCCTAAAAATGGGAATAATGACTTATTATTGACTATACATCGAAAACGAATAAAACGAAAAATATATGTCAAGTGATTAATACGTTTCCTGTTGGCAGCAGTTAAATTTAGAAATACTGTCCAAATTAATTTGTCACAGAATTAATAACGTGCTTCGAGCAATCAATTTGATTTCCCACTCGTATATAGGAATATTATGTCATCCCCATTTGTTTATAATAATAACATCTCCATAAATCAAACAATTTTGGCAAGAAGCAAACGTAAACTCATCTTCAATGACAATTGAATCTATGTGTGTTCCTATAACATGACCAAATTCACAAGAAACTAGGGTTTAGTTCTGGTTTTCAATTCTATTTTTAACAATAATCCAATGCAATTAAAATATCGCATCGAAAAATACGATTAAAATACGTAAAAGGGTAAAATAAATACCTATATAGATTAGGCAGTATATTATGTACTATTTCTTATTATAATATATTACTTATTTCAGTAGTACTGATGGTAGTTTCTAAAATGGTAATAATTAATATAATTATGCTTTCGACAATTACATTTTTATTTATTTAAAGCAGATTAATTTGTAGTGATAATACTCCTTATCCTAAAACATATTTGATTAATCGTACACCATGACAATTAACCGACATTGCAGTAATGAAATCAATTCTGTAAAATAAGAATTAATAAATAGGCATTTAATACTTATAAGTGTAACGATAGAATTAAAATACAGTAATTATTGATAATTAATTGTGAAACACTGCAACTGCGACTTTCACTTTAAACCACCCTTTTATCAGTTCAGGTTTACAAAGCTACTAGGAAAAATTGAGTTCTGCAGCCAGGTTCCAGCATAGTAGCTTTCATCAGCCTGGGCAAACTAAAACAATCCAATTCGATTGTAGCAAGACGTTGGTAAATATTATCAGGAGGTAAATTCGATATGCTGTGAAACCTCAATCAATAAATGAAAACATGTTTTTAATGTGGAATTAATTGGAATTTAGCAATAATGATATCGGATGCTGAATTTACTTCTTAAGATAATTGCGGCATCATAATATTATGTCCAGAATTATAATTATGTCCGATCGTGTTGCAATAATTATTGGTTTATGGATGATTTGGTTCGTCGAACTGTTTCGACCTAGTCACTCAGCTGAACTTACTCGTGAAGACCGGAGATCCTCGGCTGACCTCCTGCGGACTGGAATCTCCCTCCCGATTCATTCCCGGCGTGTCTCGACCACCACCGCCACCTCCAGTACTCGGAGAACGATTGTGCTTGTTCATCTTGTCCGCCGCCAGTCGCCTCTCATTGTCCGAGCGCTGACGCCGGAGCCACCCACGAATCCCACCGCCACCGCCACTCCGTCTGCCACCTCCGCCGCCGCCTAAAGAGGACTTCCCGCCGCCACCGCCACCGCCAAAACCACCACCCATGAGAGAGTCCCGACGACAGGAGCCTGCGTGCCAGAAGTCACGACATATGGAGCAGAAAACGGTTCGACAGGCGGGCCGATCGCAGAATAGCATTGGACACTCGTTCCGATCGCTTGCAATGACCGCGTATCTGAGCGAAAGGAGTATAGAAATGAGAGAGATATGTCAGTTATGTTGACTCATGTCAATTCAGCCAGCAAGGTATTATGGACAAACGAGTTTTTCGTGGAAAATCAGAAGTGCGCATAGCAATTATGCAATCAATAGCTATCTTATAAAACGATTAAAACTACTTAAACAAGATTTCTATATAACTTGAAAGAAAAAGTTGGATTGACATTATTTATTTCAATTATTTGGGTTAAAAGTATCTCCAATTAGACAGTAAATGCTCTCGCTGCATGGTATACTACACATCTGTCGAAACAGGTGTTTTCTATACGGCATAGAGCCAATCCACGATTTATAAAATCAGAAAATTGAGTTTGAAACTTGATATTAAAGTGGTGTAAGTTAATGTATGGGATATCTGATCTTTTTCATCAATAACAATTAAAAAAGTATACATATATTGTTAAAAAAATGGGAGACACGCATATTTTTAAGCAAACTATTCAAACTGAGCGAACAAATTAAATATATTTCACATTGTCGCTTACAATAATCAGCCCACTCCTATCAAATAAAGGAAAGAGATCAGAGATGCTCAAAGGTTAGAAGGCAGATAAGTTACAATCAATCGTAGATAAGAACAAGTATCTACTATACTGCTAGATATAATATGTAGAGATGGATATATTATATACCTAATCGATATTTGTGCGTTTATCTCACATGCATGTATGTATGTATGTACGGCTACCCCACTCACTAAGTCTCACTAATGAGAGTGGATGGTCGGATTACTATAAACGAAGCTGCATGCAAAGTCTACCACTTAGAAACATTTCGCAATTTACCTACTATACAATCGTCCATCATTGTGCAACGAAAGGAGAAACGGTACAGACTTTTGATACATGTGTTTTTCCTGGAAAGCTATTTCGTCTGCGTCTCTGTACTATTTATGACTGCTTGTATGAAACACCACACCAGAAGAGCAAAAAGTTTACTAATGGAAATCAAGTACATTGTTATCATAACTTCTATCAAATTCAAGCGCTAATAGGCTTTTATATGTTTCTTTCTGGTGGCATATTTGAAAAGGGTGTATACTTAACATAATATTAGCAACAATTTGCAGTCAATTTCAGCAATTAATTGTAATGATTATTATTTTTTAGTAACTAGTGTATTATTAATTTTGTCACATGAGAAGGAAAACAACGCATTTCTAAAATAAAACAGAACGAAAATAATATATTATCATCATAAGAGTGTTATGATTATGTTAACACTCTTTTATCGTGTTATTTAATATGTCTATAACAAAATTATTTTAGCAAATATTTTCGTGACAAAGGTATTATTACAAATGCACGAAGACAGCAATAATACATGACATATACAAAATCTTTTAGTTTATTACCATTTCCGAAAGAGGCAAAAAATTACTAAATCAAATATCAGCTTATGTTAATTAAATGTATCTATTAAGCGTGCGAAATAAATAAATTAGACATGGCATGCTTTACATTACAGAAAAACGACAAATTAATACATCTAGATCGGTGAGAAGGCAGACCAATGACTAGATATTTTAACAACAGGAATATTACTTAATTAAAGATAACGTAATTATAATACTGTTTGATGATTAAATTATAATAAAATATCATACACAAATATATAAAATTAAAATAATTAAGTTTTTTTAAATAAAAGAATATTAATTTTATAAAATATAGGTGTAAATTTGTTATTTGACACACAAATGTTAATATACCAACATATAAAGAAACGAAATTTAAAAATGCTTAAATATTAATGCTACTATATATAGTTTGGCATTTACGTATATGTTTAAAGCATGATATCATTGTGTCAAAGTACCGAATAGCATATAACTCAAATAGAAAAAGCATTTGAATTGGCCCAAAGAAACACATTAAAACTGAAATTCACATAGTTGTATAAAAAAATGACGTAAAAGCAATTAAATTTATATATTTCAAGATATAATTTCTTTGTTACCCATATTGACATAGATATGTATATAAAGAAAACTAGTTCACACTACAATTTAATTTAAATGTTAATATATTATCCGGTTTGAACAATAAATATATACATTGCAAATATGCATATATATCTCATACAAAGTTAATGGAGAATGAACTATCTTGAGAGTAGGTAGGTACTCGACTAAAAGTTTGAGAAATATAAAAACTAAGAGTGAATACCGGCTGAATGTGTAATATTATAGGATACCTAGCTAGGCGATTGGAAAAGGTTTCCTAGTTAAAATGCAGATGATTATAAACTATGGACAAAACAGCTTGCAGGCATAGACGTTACACTCAAAATTATTAATAAACAAAACTAGTAAGAGAGAGTCTGTCGTTGGAAAGAAAATAATTTGAAACGAGTCGCACAAAAAACAATACAATATCGCGGTTTGCAATATAAAATTCAGCAAAACACATGTTTAGATATATATCCTTAACATGTACATATCTCAAGTATATAGATACTTCTCTTTCCAATCACTATGCTACATACAATAAAGAAATATTACCTATAAGCCAAGGATTTCATTCAGGTTATAAGTAAGCGCTAAGCGTTTATAAAATGTATTATGACAAAATGTGGTGTTTAAATATATATATAATGAAAATTGTATTATACTAGTAAGAAATATAATGAATAAGAATTTACCTCGAGAAAACATATTGCATTTTATAATTTATATAATAAATGTAATGTTTAAATAGTGAAATCAAGATCAAAGTTAACAAATAAATTGATATTAGAAAGAAAAATCACAACCTGCTGAAAATGAAATATTAAGCGGTATATTTTATAAATTGTATAGTTCTAGGTAATATTTTATATTCCCTAATAGGGATCATATCGGATCGTCCTAAGGTATGCAGTAAGCATAAATTATAATAATTATAAACAAATATTAAGTAGGACACAAAATTACAAAATGCAACCTAAGCACTAGTTCGTTTTTATATAAGCCTGTGAGATATAAGATGCAAGATACTATTAAGTAGGTATTATCCAAGTGAATTTTAAAGAATCTACTAGTCTATTTGTCACTTTATTTGAAGAGTAGACCATGGATACCGTTTTAATTAAAATACAACTTTCCAGTTTAAATATCATAATAATTTTATAATAGTTATAAACTAATATAATATAAGGATTTTTTAGATACCGTTGCTACCCTCTTAAATACGCATCAATATTCTTTCCTGGTTATGCGCCACCGTATAATTCCGTAGGTACCTATTATATATTATGCTATAGACACGCGGATAAATATGATAGAGAATAGAAAATCAACTATTGATTCTAAACACGGCTGTTTACGTTAGTAACTTACTGTAATATATGTACAGCAGTAGGCTATCCTCCACATAAAAGAAAGCATGCCTGTGACTAAATTATAATTGCGTATCTAAGCCTATACTTAATACAGCTGAAAGAAATGTATTAATTATACTTAAAGATAATAAAAATGTAGCAAAATATTTCAGAAAATTAGTTTAAATTTCCGGACAGTTCTGAAGACGTACAATACTGTTTTCATTTCTATAAAACACAATGGCACCAATAAAATTCTTTCATCATCTAGTACATCTTTAAATTAGAAAATGTAAAGATATTATATCATTCTTGCAAGGGGAATTTAAATATTATTGTTCTTATTCTGTACCAAAATAGTAAATACCCAATAACCAATACCAACCGGGTGCAATAATCAAATTCACGATAAAAAATTGAATATTTTAACAATTATCTATTGATTATGTGTAAATAGTGTGTATTATTGTAATATCCGTGTAAACATATTTTTTTAAATAAAAAACGTATTTTAGATAAATTGATAATTATTATATTAATATATCTATGTATGTTCAACAAGCATAACTAAATTACAAAACAAATAGCTATTAATTTGTTTAAAAAGAAAGTGACATTTACAGCAAAATATAATTGAAGTTATAATATATTATGGAGACAAGCTATTTCGCAATTGTAGGAATTTAGGAACAAAATGATAATGTAAGAAAAAGTACTGTTCACTTTTATGAATGAATAAGAAAAAAAGCCACTTAAAGTAATAAAATGATATTTAAAGGAACAAAATGTTATTGTATTAATTTATTGTACAATTAATTATATTTCAAAACTTTTGTACCTACCTACAATTTATGTGTAAAATAAAAAATAAATATTTCCACCCAAGCTTCCCCATTTATAATGCTATTTTGATTCCAATCTACACTTATTATTATTAATATAAATTATCATTTTGTAAATCATGGTGAAAGCATTTCCAAATCCGTTAACATTCCATCTTTTGAAAATATTGGAAATCGAATAATTGAGTATACAAATAAACGAATATGAAGTATAGTGTTATATATTTTCATAAACTGCTCTAAAAACTGCTTTAGTGAAAAATCCACAAAGCCAAAAGTAACTCATTGTCATTACTGGAAGCATGACTAACATAATTATAAGAATATTACGATAGTCATATATATATATATATATATATCAATTTTTCAATCCATTTTTCGACATAATACAACAAGGAACAAAGTGACACACCTACTAATAAAGCCATCTAGAACAATTTGTCATTAATTGGCGTACCTATATAACGTAGTGTTTATATTCGTCTCTCGGTCAATAGGTAAACTCTGTAGAGAGCGGTTACCATATTTATAATCCAGAAAAATCGAAACAGCTTGGGAGTGTACCACGGCGTTTACACCAGCGTTGTCAAAACCCACGTCTTAATCATGTATTAATCACAATAAGCATGAATTCAGAATTAGTTCAGAGTATAACACTACCTCACATATTGATTTTACACTTTGCTACAGAGTCCGAAGAGCTAAAGAGTTTATGCTTATAAATATATTAACATAAAAGTAGCTGAGACACAATATTATTCCGAGAACATTTTATCGATATACATACATAGTGCCGTCATTTGACCCAAAAAGCTAATTGTCCATATCTACTATTTAGTAACCTGTATAGCAGCTTTACACAATAGCCAATCAGTAGTACAAAAAAATTAGTACATTATTATACTGTTACACACATTAACAATTATACAATATGAGAAAGAAAGTGATAAATTAGGCTATCAAAAAGTATAGTGGTATGACATTTAGGTCAAACATCTGTATTGTTAGGTTTCCTACACAAAAATTAAATCTAGTTCAGAAAATACATTTAAATGATAAATGTCGAAAATATATCAAAAGAATTTAGCTGGGTTTTAATATAATCGAACGTATTCATTGGCGCTAGCTACAGATTGGCAATTATAATTAAATACTTATACATATTACGTATAGCTTTTTATTATAAAAACAGAAATTAACCACTATTAATACTATCTTCGAAAAGATATAATACTTTTGTAAAATTGAACAATATATTAGTTTTATTATGAATTTCGAGTACCATTCGATACCATTCGCCCCGAAGATTATTTATTTATATAAATCACGTGAACTGTTGTTAAACTTTTTCTTTAGTTCACGGCTTTCTTTGAGACAAATTCTTAAAGTAAGATTAAGAATTTAGAATAAATAATAATAATATATTTTTTGCTATCAAGTTAAGAATTATTAACATTAAGAATTGTTAAAACATTATAAACCCCAGCATAAAACTGATAATTTACATTTGAAATAAAGTAGACCTTGGAAAATATGATATTATATGTACACATTTTACTAGATAAACAAAAAAATCTGATTACACCTGAAATCAAAAGTTTATAAAACCGCAGTCAATATCAACTCACTTAAACAGAAAAGAAGAAAAACAAAAGAGAAAACATCA